>PVHY01007186.1:0-69110 GCA_004024945.1 Uropsilus gracilis
CTGAGGGGACCCGAGGGCTAAGGGGCTTGGGGGAGAAGGGAGGTAGAGACTCACAGTTAGGGAGGTGGGCGGGGCGCCGAGGTGGGGGCGGGGGCCTGGAAGGCGGAGCGCAAGCCCCGCCCCGGCGCGCAGCTGGAAAAGTTTGCACTGCGGCTGGCGGCGCGGAGACTGAGTACCGGATCCCGGGGACACGCGACGGGGACCGGGAGCCAAGCGCAGTGACAGAGGAGCCCCGGCAGGACCGTCCGTCCCCCTTCCGCCCAGGCCCTGGAACAAGCTCCGAGACCCGGGACTGCCCCGGAATCCCATCCCGACTCGCTGCTGAAGGAGCGCCAGGATATCGGTGGCCCAAGTGTGCTTCCCAGACTGAGGTGAGCTCTCCTCCCCCTCGCGCCGACCCGGGATAGGTCGTGGGGGCGGGGTAGGGGTGGGGGGGCGTCAAGGCTCACCAGATTTCTCTCACCAAATTCCAGCTGATACCAGGCGGGACACTGACCTGGGTGAGTGAGCACACCACGTCAGCATCACCCCCAACCCCAGGCCATCCCTTAGTGACCAGGCCTCGGCAGGGGGACATAGAGGGTGTTGGTTTTCAACTATAGTAGATGCATTTAGACCGAGAAACGCTTAATGAACGGCAGGGGTCTCTTTTTGGAGACGCCCCTCCTACATTTTCTTGGGCAGTTGAACACTTAGGAGTTCTCCCAGAAGGAGGACTTGGGACTCAGCCTTGTGCTCTTGGGGTGGTTATCCTGGAAAAGACATATTTTATATATTATATATATAAAATACTAGACATATTATAACTTATTCGTATGAATTATGTTGACCACAAAATACCTTTTTCCCCTCTGTTCCTCAAACGCCCCTGGTCAATTCAGGGCTAGGGGACAAAAGTCCTACAGTGTGTAATGAGGGTCTCAAGTCTACTGGTGACTTCAAATAAACGAGAAAGTCTGAGAGGGGTGCACTCATTGTTTGGCCTGTTGCAGGAGGCTTGTATTCCCTCATCACTTGTAACCCTGGTCTCCAAACAGTCTCTGCTGTTGAACACTCCCAACGACATATTTCTTTGTGGTGTCTTTATATTTAGATGTAAGAAAGGGCTTTCTTGTGGGTTTTTAAAGGCAACACACTGTTTTGAAGATAAAGATAGTAGAGCTTCGTGGACAGTTCTTCGGGAAGAACTTTTCGGAAGTGGAAGGCCCCCCTGGCACACAGTACACTCCTGCCCTGGAGGTCTGGACACCCACAGAGTTGGGTTGAGGCATCTTCCTCAGTCTGGTCCCCAGAGGTTGCATGCAGTGCACGCCATCCCTTGCCGAAGCTTATCTCTAACGTTTTCTTCCTTCACTGATGAAAATCTTGTAAGCATTGTTAAGAAAAACATAATTCTTAGAAAGTGCGGTCAGGATAGATTCTGTGGGTGTGTGACTAAGGATGAAAGATAGCCATACCTCCCGCTGGTCTTGGTGGAGATGGTGGTGGTAGGCCCTGCGATTTCTTACTTGATTGATGCAGAACTGGGTGCAAGACTAAATAACCTTTTTCTTTCTTTCTTTTTTTCTTTTGACCAGAGAACAACCACACTTGGGGTTTTCTCAGCCCAGTGGTCACATGGGTCTGCCGGCCCACTCGCACCATCACCTGATATCAAGGGTCTACAGCACAAAGTTAAATAGTAGAACTCCCATTCTTATGGGAACCTAGCTACTTGGCCTAATGACTTTTCTTCAATTCAGACACTGATTTTCCTTTTTCTGGAAATGTTGACACTAGTTCGATTCCATGGTCTCTTCCACCTTTAAAAATACTTCAGTACTTCCAGACTGGGCACGCTTTATTACCAAAGAAAGTAAGAATTTGAGCAAGTCTTGATGTTGAAAAATTTGGAGACACCTTACAAGAACCCCTTTTTTCTGCCAAGACTGTAACTGGGGTGCTGATGCAGCCAATGAGCCCCCCTCAGGCCATTGCTATGTTAGTCAGAACCTCAGTGCTGGAAGCTATTGGAGCCCATTTCTTTGGATTTGATTTCATAATTTCTTTCTTATCAATTTCAGAATCATTTCATTGTATTTCTTGGCCTACACTGTTGAATTAATTATTTGCCTTAAGACATTTTCTATAAGTGTTTGGAGATAATATGACACAAGGAGAGGGATTCTGTCATGTCTCAGCAATAGTCAGCTCTTATTACAGCTTCTGGCCATTCAGCTTTTGTTTGTTTTGTTTTATTTTTATTGTATTTTTGAGGGATGAAGTTGTGTCTCTAAGAGTCCAGGTGTGAGTCTGACTAGGTTATTCAGTGGAGAGCTGGTGCTGATGGGCACCAGGAGTTAGAATGAGAATCCTGAGTCAGTGGACAGGTTATCTTCTGTCTTGAAGTCCCTGCTGAATTTCCCTGCTGATAGAGTTGTCCACAAATATCAATAAAGTTCCTAAAGTAGCATTCTAGTATTTTCCTAACAGAGTCGCTAGAAATGATGTGGTTCTGAAGCACACGGGCATTGCTCTTGCCACATCTAGGTGAAGAACCCTTGGGATGGTGGTTGCCTACCCCCAGCATGGTACCCTGGTTCACAGCAAGGATGTCCATCCCCCTCCAAGCAGTGTCACTGAAACACCCTGGCCTCTGTTTCTTCCTGCGTACCTTCAGTGGTAGATGGGAAACCAGACAGGATATTTTGAGATGCAGTGTCTACTGTGCCATTGTATCCAAGCACAGTTTGGGGAAACGGAGGGAGGCATGGTTAGGACTCACAGGGCAGAACACCCTTTAGTAGTCATTTGCCTCCAGAAGCTCATAGCTGCCACCTCCAGTTGTACATGGAACTCTAGGAATTCAATCCTGTGACCTTACTTAGAACAAGCAGAGAAGACACAATTTGAAAAGCAAAGGAAATCAAAGACCTCTGGACTGAAAGTAGCCACCTTGTGAAAACACAAGCCTAGTCAACTCAGGAGAGTGAGTGTGCAAGCAGACTTACTCTGTGCCCAGGATGGTCATAGCCTGAGTCTCTGCACCCCCCCCTGGACAGAGCAGAGCTCTGTGATAGCATCTGAAACTTCTCTGCTTGTGGAGAGACTTGAGAAGCCAGACATTCAGACCATGAGGCCATTCACTTTCAAGCTCCTGAAAACAAGGGCAAAAGTGAAACATCCCCTTTCACCCCTGGGTTAAACTGAAACAGTGTTTATGTCACCAGCACTCTGCCAAGCCTCTTGCTGTGAACTACCCTGAAAGCAACGGGGTCCCTAAGAAAGACAGAACAAAGGGGCGCTCTCCTTAGCAGAGGAATTATCCTGGGTCACTTAATGGTCTGCTTTATATTTACTTTTTAAATTGTCTTAAGCAGAAAAAAATCTTGCTTTCCAAGAAATTTTGCTTGTTGGCAAATGCTTAGTTTTTTTGGTCCGTTTGTTTTTAATTCAGTTTGGGGGATGAACTAGTTGAATTCCCTGGGAGAATGTGCCTTTTAAAAATACAGCATCCTGCATGTGACCCGAAGAAATTTCTCACTCGCTATCTTTACTGTGCATTTCTCTTTTGCCATCGCCAAGACAGACCCCAGACTTAGAAATATTTTCCTTTATTTTGTCCCCTCTCCTTTTTTTATAGTTTGTTTAGTTTTCAAATTGACATGTATAGAGAAAGTGAATTGTTAGCATGCAAGGCACATCTGGATTCCATCGGCCTACCCTTCCATTCTCAATCCCAGAGGATGTTCCCCCTTTGAATAGAGGGAATAGGTTCCCCGTGTTACAGGATCTTTGTGGGGTACATACCAAGGAAACTTCTAGAAGTTGTATTATTCCTTTTTGGCAAAAGATGTTGAAGTGCCTTGAGGCAAACTTGAAGACCCCTGATCAATGAGGATGCAGAGAGAACTCTTAGGTAACTGGTCCTTGAGTGGAGATGGGGGAAGCCAGAATGTGTTTCCCTGACTTGGAGATGCAGCAGTCAAATCCTCATGCAGGGTGGGGTCAAGCTACATAAGCTCTGTGGGCAGATGTAGCAAAGCCTGCTAAGGCACAGCTCTGTCAATGCTTCATTGATGGGAGCTCACACTGATAGCTGCACCTCTGTCCTAAGCTTTCCCATGCCTGTGTTCCTCTGTAACATGCCTGACTGCCTGAGGATGCATAGGGCTAGTAGGCACGGTGCCATGTTTCTCAGCATCTGGCTTATTTTTAAGCATTCGCGTGGAAGTTAAGTTTTCATAACATAGCAGTAGGGAACAGGACTGCGGTCCCAGATACTTACCTTTTACAAGCCAACAAAACATGAGTCTCATCCCATGAGTGGGATGGACGGTGTGTCCATCCCACTGTCTGTGGGGATTCTCCAGTTCTCCAGGCATTGGTTTGCAGACTGGTTGGCTGAGCCTGTCAGCCTCTGTGCGGAGCCTCGTGTCAAAGTCCAACCGAGCACTTACATGACTCCCGGAAATCCGGGGAGGCCCACAAAAGGCAGATACGTGCTGCTGCCTGGACACCCTCAACCACGCTGGCAGTACCACCAAGGGTGGAAATGTGGAAACCACCAGGAGCCACAAACAAGAATAAATGTGCCTTCTGCACATGCTGAGAGCCCCAGGAAGGAATCCCAGCATCTCTGGCATGATTCATACTAGCACTGTGTAGGGTAGAAGACCCAACTGTGCTGTGGGCACCTTCTGTGTGAAGGTCAGAGCAGGAAGAACAGAGCTACCCTCAGGATGAGAAGCCTGGGGTCTTCTGACTAGGGATCGTTAGTGGCAGGAGGAGTTATGAGGTTTTGGGGAGAAGTTGGTTTCATGGAGGAGGGATCATGAACCTTATCTGTGGGGCACTGGTGCCCACAGTAGCCAGCTTCTGTAGTGACCAGAGAGTGGCCAGACATGACAGTGGGGTGCTGGGGTGGGCTAGCAACACCCCCCAGGCAGCAGATGGGCAATAATGGGGAAAGGGGGGCACCCAACTTCCTTTCCCAAAACCCAGCTCTGTGATGTGTCTTTCAGAAGTGGAGCTGGTCCATCCATGAGAGTCTTTTGATCATGTACAGTAATGCTCAGACATCTAGATTCAATCCCACCTTAATCCAGCACTTAACTCTCGGAATGGATTTACTTTTAGCCTTCATAATACAAAGAAAAGATGCTTTCAGTCTCCAAAAAGAGCCAACTATCTTCCCATTACACAAAATATGAGACTCACTTTTTTAAAAAGATGTTCTGAAAATAAAAGCTCACTGAGTGGTGAATATTTGATTAAGGGAAATGATAAATCAAGCATTAATGGGAAAATATGTTTATCTTTAGATTTATCACTGTGCTGTCTTGGACATATGCTAGTTTTTAGTGTTTGCTCTGTTTTTTTCCCCTCTCTGCCCAATTTTTATCAAAACCTACATAGATAGGGAAGGGGGAAAATGGCAAAATATAGGCTTATGAAGCTCTGGGTCTGTTTGCTCTCTACTCTTTGCTTCTGAGAGTGGACTTGGAGCTGTGTGTGTTTCTGCCCCCTTTCTTGGCTTGTGTCCTGAGCCAGGACACACGGAAGCAGGGGCAGCCCCATCCATGGGGGCAGCAGTTTGTACTATGGGGCTGGGAGCTAACTGGGCGCCAAGTCCTGTGCTTGGTGTCCTCAGTGGCCAGGCTGGGTGAGGAGAGCAGGGATGTGGATGCTCCAGACAATGCAAAGGGAAGAGCACTCAGATAAGCAGTGACAGAAGCACTTATTGGGCTCCTGCTAATGTAGAAAATGCTGGAAGAGGTGCTGGGATGTCCTGAGGGTGTTAAAGAAGACACTTTTGGCAAGGAGTGAGGAGAATGTCGGTGGCTGCTGTTATGTGTCCTCTTAAAAAGGCAGCAGTTTACAATTTGTTTCGAAAGTGCTCTGCAGCCACAGGGAAACATCACCAAGGGTCAGGCTGATTCCAGAAAATGTTACAGAGCAGGTGGACTTTGATGCGGGGCTTAAAGGACAGATGAAATTTAAAAAACAAACAAACAAAAAAAGGTAGGTAGGGGCACAGTAGGCAGGAGCTGATAGGAACAGAGCTCCCCACCCCCATGCTGACCCAGGAGCCAGGACAACCTTCCTGCTGTCCTTGTCTGGCCTCAGTTCAGCAGGTAGGGGCCAGTACTGGGTGAGCCCTGCCCTCTGCCTTCTGCCTCAAGGTGCCCTGCACCTGGATGGGCATCTGTTGGGGGATGTGGACCCAGGCCTTTGTACTGCCTTCATAGCCTTCCCAACAAAGGAGGGCAAGGACGCAACAGGAATTCCTCTGTCCTTCATCTTCAGTCCAGCCTCAGAACCTGCCTGCTTCCCCCTTTTGCTGTCAGGATAGCTGTCAAGCTGGGCCTGTGTCTGGACAGCATGGGTAGCTTTCCTGGAGGTCTGAGCAGAGTCAGGAGGCAGTTACAGGCAGGACCCAGGTGTCAATTCACCCATACACTGGAAGCAATTTCTGCAAGAAGCAGTGGAGCATGGCTTTGAGAATCTGAAACCCCTCCTGCCCCCCAATAGCAGAAACAGTGCAATGTCTCATGGTGAAGAAACTATTTAGCATCTCATGTTTTCCATCCACAAAGAATCCACCAACTCTGAGGCCCTAGGTCCTTCCTTGAAAGCTCTGCTAGTCTCAATGTGTACCTGGACATGAGCCCACCGTGGATTCGGTCACACTCCCTATTGCAGGAGTATCTGTGTCTCCACCAGATTTACTCTTGTTTCTTGGAAACCCATAGTGAGCTCTTTTAAATTAACCACACTTTGTCTTAATTAGTTCCTTAAATACTCAAATGATTTAAATTTACATCGATCCACTTTCCAAGAGGCTGTTGGATGTGTCACAGGTGGGGTGGGTGGGATCAGCACAGTTGTGGGAAGCTTCAAATTCTGGCCTGGAGGACGTGGCTCTTAGTGCCTCACCTTCCTGTCTCTCTCGTGTCCCTGGGTTGGTTTCTTTTGGTTCACATGCACTGGTTCATTTTGGGATTTGAACAGTGCAAAGGCAGCCAGTCCTCATTGCCAGTGGTAACGACAAGCATCAGGCATCAGGCTCACCAATCTGTGTAGGTTTTTTATTGATTATAGCAGTTACATAGACACACCAGGCAGGGCCAGGGCCAAGGCCTGGAGGGCCAGGAGGCAGGTGATCCCTCCAGCATCTCCAAACCCCCAACGATCTTCACACTCTTTTTGGGGGGCTCAATTTCTCTCTCTCTCTCTGGTGTCTTCTCGTGCTCTCTGCAGCCCTTCAGCGCCACCTCCTAGGCCCAGGTCTGCCCACTTACACATGCTCACCCACTGGACCCACAGTCATAGGGATGATGTAGTGTCCCAGGTGCTGGCTATACAGGCTAATGGAGAAAAAGGCCTGACCAACTCACTTACCATACAGGGGCCCAGCTCAGGGCTTTCCGCATGGCACACCTGTGTGTTGTCTGAGCCCAAGTATAAGCCCTGGTACCCAGGCAGGCCAAGCTCTCTGGGATCCAAAGGGGAGGCTTCAGTCAGGTGGGTGTTATTCTAGATTCCTTGCTGTTTTTCTCTTGAGGTGAACCTGTCTCTCTTGGAAAGTATGACTAATATTCTATCAGCTCCTGTGTGGTAGATGAGGATTAGGATTCTGTGCCTTGAAGCTTCAAGGTATTTCTATGGGTATCTGTGTGTCGTCCTGTCATGACTGAGTGAACAGGGTGTTCACCTAAGAGGGAATTTTCTTCTCTCACAGCTGCAGACCCCAAATCACTCCCCAAGGCCTTAATCACTACGAGTTTGACATATGTGGATCCACCCTCTCTGGTCTCAATGCACCATCATCCTTGAAGCTTTCGGTGTTTTTCTCCAGCTTTGCAGTTGCCTGGTTCTGTAGGTGGTATTACTTCACCACTGGGCGCTCTCCACTTATCTCTTTGCAGGAGCCTGTTCTCCACACCCCAGCTGGCGCTGACCCGGCTAGAGGAAAACCTGAGTCTTTGTCTTTCCTGAGCATGGATGTTCCCAGGGCGCCCTCTGCTGGAATTTGGAGTTAAGTGTCTGTGAATTTCAAGTGATGGCGACACTGTTCTCCCAGCACCCCAGGCCTCCCCCCGGGAATGAGACCCTGCGCGAACACTACAGCTACGTGGGCAAGCTGGAGGGCAGACTGAAGGATGCCTCAGAAGGCATCACCCTCACCACCATCCTGTTCTTGGTCATCTGCAGCCTCATCATCCTGGAGAACTTGATGGTTCTCATCGCGATCTGGAAAAACAACCGATTTCACAACCGTATGTACTTTTTCATCGGCAACCTGGCTCTGTGTGACCTGCTGGCCGGCATCGTGTACAAGGTCAACATCCTCATGTCAGGAAAGAGGACGCTGAGCCTGTCTCCTACAGTCTGGTTCCTCAGGGAAGGCAGCATGTTTGTGGCTCTGGGGGCATCCACATGCAGCTTACTTGCCATCGCCATTGAGCGGTACTTGACCATGATCAAAATGAGACCTTATGACGCCAACAAGAAGTACCGCGTGTTTCTGCTGATCGGGATGTGCTGGCTCATTGCCTTCTCGCTGGGTGCTTTGCCCATCCTGGGCTGGAACTGCCTGCACAACCTCCCCGACTGCTCCACCATCTTCCCCCTATACTCCAAGAAGTACATCGCCTTCTGCATCAGCATCTTCATGGCCATCCTGGTGACCATCGTGATCCTGTATGCGCGCATCTACTTCCTGGTGAGGTCCAGCAGCTGCAGGGTAGCCAATCCCCACAACTCAGAGCGTTCCATGGCCCTGCTGCGCACGGTAGTGATTGTGGTGAGCGTATTCATCGCCTGCTGGTCCCCACTCTTCATCCTCTTCCTGGTGGACGTAGCCTGCAGAGTGAAGGAGTGCCCCGTGCTGTTCAAGGAGCAGTGGTTTGTGGTGCTGGCTGTGCTCAACTCCGCCATGAACCCCGTCATCTACACACTGGCCAGCAAGGAGATGCGGCGGGCCTTCTTCCACCTGGTATGCAGCTGTCTGGTCAGGGGCAAAGCTGCCCGTTCCTCACCAGCCCCGCCTCCCCTTGACCCCAGTAGAAGCAAGTCCAGTGGCAGCAACAACAGCAGCCCTGCCCCAAAGATCAAGGAAGACTCTCCCCAGGTGGCTGCCTCTCCCTGCAGCACAGACAGAAACAAAACCCTACAGAATGGCAATCTCTGCCAGTGAGGGTGCTGGCCTCAAAGGATGGGGGGCCTTGGCTCCTTAAGGTTGAATCCTGGGAGGAAGCGTGTCATCCAACTCTGAGGGCACATACTTATTTATTGTCTGCCTTGCCATGGGGGGCTTCCCGCGGCTGGGACCCAGGAAATCTGTGGTGCCGGCAGCTCCTTGTATGGTTATCTCTAAAGCAGGGCCCCGGAGACCCTCCACACCCATGTCGATGGCGTGCCTGGGATCCTGGGAGGGTTCCAAGCTCCTGACACCATGGCCGCCCTACTGGTCCCTCTCCTTCGTTGTTCCTGGAGAAGGAAGGTCCTGGGTCAGCGGTGTATCCTGTGTCTCTCAGAACCTCAGTGAAGTTTCAGTAACTTTATCTATGACTGTGCAGAGAATGGGTGTCAGTGTATTTGTTTTTGTTACCTAAACCAGTGTGTCCACATCGGCCGTCAGAAGAGCGAGAACTACGTGTAGTTCGTAGACGTCAAGCCAGGTAACTCCAGTGCATGTGGCTGGAGCACCAGGTGTGAAGCTGTGACTGCAGAGGCCTAGCTGGACACCCTAGAGTGTCCTCCCACTGACTGCAGGTCTCATGATGGCCGGTGTTAAAGGCCCAGATTTCAAGAAAGGGCACATCAAGACCAGCTCTCTATTTGGGGGTCTGATTCCAAACCATTGTGAGACTGCGCCCCTGAACAGATCAATGTCTGAGGGTCCTGGTGACAGTGAACGAGTCTGGGCCTGTGCCTGAGAGCCCTACTTCTCTGCCCTGTGTTCCTGCCTAGTTTTAAGTAGATCCAAAGGCCAAGTTACCTGTTGGTTTGGGGCGGGGGGAGGCTTCTAAGCCACAGAAAAGGTGTTCTGGCAGTATGTGCCCCAGACCTATGAAGAAAGAACCAACCTCCCACCCCCCGGACCAATCCACCTTCGCAGGTTGCAGGAAGCAGCTGTCTGTTTAACAAAATGCAAAGTTTCTATCGCATTGGGAGAGTTTCCCCAGACAGCACTTTGACCCCATGTTGAGTTGGAGTCTGTCTCAGAAAAGCAGCAAGTCAGCCCGTCATCCCCGGTTGTAGTGGCTTAGCAGCCCAGGCCTGCAGCAGCATCTCTGGGTCCCCAAGCCACCTGCACAGTGACTGTTAGAGCCGCTTCATTGTCAGGAGGGGAAAGGGCACCTAGGGGCTACAAATTCTTCAGAGACATGACTGTGTGGGTGCTGTGATCTTGCCTCCACACAGGGGGACCTGTGCCTCCCCATTTACCTTGTAAAGAGGTTGCTTCAGAGGCAGACATCCACCTGAGTGTTCTCAGGGGTTCACATGCAAATGGGAGGATCATACACCTATTAGTAAAGCACTTACCTGACATGTTCAGTGATTTGTAAAAACAAAGGAGTCTTATTTGACTAAACCTCACATGTGAACCCTAACCCCTGAAGATTTTTAGGTTCAGTGAAAATTTCAAGTATGGATTAAAGCATCATCTTATATGTCAACTTTTTTGAGGAGAAAAAGACCCATTGGCTCTCTGATGGAAACACAGGAACAGGTTGGGGTAAATGAGTACTGATTGCCTCCTTCTTGTTCCTGATAAGGCAAGTTTTCTTTTTTGTTTGTTTCTGAGAGATGCTCATTAGTCATTAGTTCCTTCTTTCATCCCCCCAAAAGCAACTTATTCTTTTAGCAAATAGCATGAGAAAACCCAGGGCATTTCTAGAAAAGTTAAGCCGTAAGGTACTGGACTAAGAGAAAAATCAGCAGATACAGAGGGCCAAAGGTTGGATATTGCATTTTCACTTAGGTAAGGACATAGTTTTAGAACTTCCTACTTCTGAGTGGTGTAGAGGGCCCGGGCCTCTGGTGCTCATATTTATAACACTTTGCACCATAACCCAGAGATCCATTTTGAGATAACACACTTTTCAAGGGAACTGAACAAAAAATAGCCTACCATGTAATAACTGTGCTCATTTGACATATGCAAAAAATAATCAGCTTTGATATCAATGAGTACCTTTCTTCCCAGCCAGCTGGAAATCATACTGACACAGCATGTGGTAACACAGAGAAGCCATGTGCTCGATCTGTCAGTAGCCTTTGCTACATCCAGTGTATGTTTGTCAAAAATTAAAACCAATCACCTTTGTATAAACCTGTTGTTGGGGTGTCTCTGGGGTCATGCTTTCACCAGGGCTACTTCTGGTAGCCTGACTTCTCACCTGGCACCAGTGTTTCTCCAGAAACTAACCCACTTTCAGAACTCCCAATAACGTCTCTTCTACGCTCCCCATCAGCAAAGTTGGTGTTCCTTGGAACTTCAGGGTGCTGGGGTGCTACCCCCCCAATTTCAGAAGGTCAGAGGACCTTTGATAGAGACAACATCCTGAGGGTCATGGCCATGGAAATGTGGTCCAAAAAAAGATGTGGACGTTTGATTCTGCTCCATTTGCCACAACAGAGTACCAGTCCGAGCCAACCCTTCCACCAACTTTTCCCTTTACAAACGGTAAGTTTTAGCCTCTTGGCTCTGTGTTCTACGCAGACACCAGTGTGTAGAACATAGCTGTTCTAGTGTTGATCTTCACAGAGATCTCCCCAACTCAGATGAGGACCACTTCTGTCCTTGGATTCTGCTGATAGGCACCAAGTCCCAGAAGTTAACCTTGGCTTTGGCTAAGCTGCCATTTACATCCCATACCCTTGGTGCATAGAGTGCAGCATTGGTGGTATTAGTGGTGCGCATAGCTGCTTTCCCTTGGTGCATCAACTGGGCGTAGCATTGCTGTTACTTGGGTTTAGGAAACTTAAGGAATAACAGAACACCCACTTTCTACCATGAGGTTTCACACCCCCCTTCCTCCTTTGTGAGGCAATATAAGAGTGGCCATCCAAATGAGAGATTTTTCACAATATCCTTTATTGCCAACAGACTTACATGGACAGTCAACTAAACAACGAATTATTTAGAAAACAGTGTTTCTCTCTCCACTCATGGTTCTTCTACGCTAGTAAAGAACCTTTTACAGAAATGCAACAAGGGTTTTTTTTTTTTTTAATAGAAAACTTCTAATTAAAGTACCAAGTCCATGCTTTTAAATTGTATCTAGGAGTGCAAAACCTCAACACCCAAATGTTTTTAGTATTTAAGTCAAAAATCAGAGGGTTTGCTACATAATCAGAAATGCACACACTGCTATTCTGAGAATGAAGGCACATTTTCCCATAACCAATGACAAGGAGAAGTGCAGCATTGTCTGAATAGCCGTGACACCCTCCGCTCAGGGTGTGGGTGACACTGGGGATGTCGTGTGGCACCTCGCCTGGCTCACCAGGTGTGGTGGGTTGTGCCAGGGGCATCACCAAGGGCTCACCATTGGAAACCATGTTATTTCCTGTAGAAGTGAAGAAGTGGATTTGTCCAAGGTGAGGAGGGAATTTTGCCAATTGTGTTTATCACTGTTTTCTCAAACCACTCAATGTTGGCCAGATAACTTAGGTTTATCATTTTCCGTAGAACAAGGATCAGAAAAGCTGAAATTGATGTTATATTTCCACTCCTCAGGGTTGTTCAAAGGCCAATTCCATTCCAGTATCAAAGTGGAAAGTGGCAGATTGACAATAAATTAAACAGGGACCTTGAGAATAATTTTGTTTCATGGAAGTTAATGGAAAACAGAACACCATATTTTCAAACAATATTTATCAGTATGTATAATTTTGTCATCCAAATCCTTTTGGAAAAGTAATATCTTATTACACATTAAATGTACATGGAGTTCTCTCCTAATCCTTGGACTTAAATATCAGGGTAGTATTCTGAATACAAAGAACATTTACATACTTAATTTTACAATATTTATTCTGAAACAAGTTATAGTCAAAAATCAAATCAACAGAGAACATTCCACTTGCAACCAACACATAGTTATTACAGAAAAAGGTCATTTCAGTGTTCAAGGATACATCGGCTCATTCATTTCTGCTTTGTTAATTGTTGCATGATTCAGTAGGTGCAAACTTTGGTTGTGGTAAAACTGTCCCAGATGAGTGTGAACGGATGATCTCAAACACTCAGGACCACAGTATGCCTTCTCGGTGTACATATCATTCTACCTACACCACTACAAGGTGAAACAGCAAAAGAGAAATTCAACTTGTGTGAGAGTTCTTCCCCAGCACATTCCTCCATGACAGTGGCTGTCGAACCTCAAGAAAGAACCCTGTGTGTTTTGGACCTGAACCCACTGATCCAGGGCTGGAGGGAAAAGAGCCTCATCTCTCACCCTCCTAACACTGGCCATTTTGTGCACACAGAGTTTCCACTGTCCTCCCTTGGCTCACCTGCTCTGACACCCCTATCCTATCTATTGCCCACTTTGCAAAGCTTCCATACTCCCACCTGGAGCCCCTTTTATCATTCATTGAACTAGATCATCCCCTCCAGCAGCCACTCTGCCATATCTGTGTGCTGTCTATTTTCTAACAGGTTACCAACTCCAGCAGGCAGAGCCTACATGCTTTCCCAGCTCTATCCCAGGAGACCAGTGCCTGTATGAGTTCAGAGGAGGCCAAGAGAATGCTGGCTGGACAGGTCACCCAGCAACACTGCATATGTATGAATGGAAAAGACAAGTCTTGTCCCCGACCACTGTGATAAAGTTCCCCGCCTCATGCCTACTCCTTCTCGTCCTTTCCAGGTGTCCTCTGGCTTGAGAGGCTATGCGCAGCTGAACCAGACATACATCTAGCGTTGCTCTCTCTCTTGCCCCCTGCCCCCATTTTGTCTTTGTTATCCTCTTCCACCTTCTACTTCCTTGTCTTCCCCCTGCTGACTTCTTTCCCCTTGTGTCCCTCTTCCATTTCCCATAGTCCTTCCACCCTGTGGCCTTCCTGCTTCCTTGGCTCTGGGGTCCCACAACATCCAAGACTCCCTTCCATGTCTGTCGATATCAGAGCAGGCAGTCCTCACTGTTAGGAGCCCAGACTCTTAATATCTGTTAGTTTTCTCATTGTCCTTGTAAAACTGTCCTTACCAAAATAGCAAAACCCAAGGAGGAGCCCAAAGGTGCAAATTGCACTGCTACCTGCTTGTGCACACACCCAGACAGATGCACATCTGTATCACCATGCAGGTGTGTGTGTGTGTATGTGTATACACGTGTGTGGTTGACATTCACCACACACCTAGTATAAAGTTGCGATTTTTCTGGCTGCTATAAAATGTGCCAGTTTTAAAATGTGTATTTGTTGCTTGCAAACTTATAAATATGTATAAACCCCATTATTAATAAATTGTGGCTGGCAGATGGTATTTTATCTGCAGCAATGATTATATGGAGTTATAAATGCCTATTAATCCTCCTCTTTTAAACCAGCAGCATAGACTCTGGAATCTATGACATGAAGTGACAAGAAAACATAACCATAGGTTAGAGAGGAAAGCTACTCATTAAGAGGCAGTTAAGAACTGCAACTCACACCCGATAGTGGCTCCAAAAATCCAGATTCCTCACCAGCATCATTTGCAATTCATCAGAATGCAAGTTCCTGGCCTCATTCAGCACTTTTGAGCTAGGAACTGTTGGCAACTCTGATGTTTGCCTTTTGCTCCAAGACTGTTTTGCGGGGAGGTCTGTCTCTCTTCCTAAGAGCTCCAGATTCAGAATGTGCACTCCAGTTTGCATGGGCTCCATCAGAACATGGTGGCCTTCCTTTAGGAACGGGTTGAGTGAGCAGCTGCTCGGCTTCCCCCCACCCTGGTGACAGCTAGTCTGAAAGCTAGTCTGCTTTCTACCCCTCCTCACCCTGGGGTCATCACCAAGAGAAACCACATGCACTCACCCTCTCCCTTGGGGTCCTTCTGAAAGGCCAAAATCTAAACCAAAGGAATAGAAACACATCTTTATCCATCTGTGTAATGACTGATGTTGTTAGGCACTTTGCAAAGGGAAGCTACCTAAATGTAATAGCCAAGGAGGGAAGAGCCACCTGCTGTCTTACACGGGGAATGGAGGGAGTGGAAAGCTTCAGGTATAAGCCTCAGAGGACCCTGATAAGTCCTGCGCTTGGCCCTGCCATCAGCCATTGACATCTAACACCCTTGACATGCCACCTGGCTCCTCCTCCTTCATGGGAAAATGAGTCCCTCCAGCTGCTCTCCCCTGGGGCTCCCTTGCTTATTGTTCTCTAGGGAGTGATAACAGTTCCAAGCTGGCAACATGTCCCAGTAATGTGTTTTTCCCAGTTCATCTTCCTCAGGACCAAGCCAGTTTCCCTCCAGAAACGGTATTATTCTGAAACTAAGGCTAAGGCTTGTGTCTATGCAGTTCCCTGTCTGTAGCCTCTCCATGCCTTCCTCCTGTCTCCAGTCAGACTACCTGATTCACAGAGACATTTCATGACGGGCACCTGAACCCAAAGCGAGACCCAGGGAGAGCTTGGGAGAGCACTTGAGCACACATATGTGACCAAAGTATACCCCAGGAGGTTTCTGTCCTTCCTGCCCACGTGCTGTCGCCAACCCAATATGCTCAGGATGGGGACTGCACTGCCCTGGGTGCAGGCAGCGAGTTACAGCTCAGAGATCCCCAGCGGCAGGCTTGGACCAGCGGCCCCAGGCAGCTGGAGCAGAGGCTGGGTGGAGGCTCCCACCCACCATCGCCACTGCCTGAGGAGGCCTGTGATCCCAGCATACAGGGGACTGGCCTTCTCGCAGCAACTGAGCTGGAGAAATAAGGACCAGGACATGGTTCTCAAGCACTGCTTGAATAAAGGAGCCACTGGTGTCTGGCACTGCCTGAAAGGAATGCTCCGTTTTGGGAGCTGAACAGGCATGGGGTCAGGAGACTGGGGTGGACGTGTCCTGAGTGTGGGGCCATGCAAATGCTGTTCCCGCCACTCCTCTTCCCGTGGGCCTCCTCCACACGTACCTGTGCCTTTGTCTTGCCCAGAAATGACAGTGGTGCCTTTTCCTAGCAGACCTGCAGATACCACATATACCCAGTGGGGTTCTTGTCCACCTACTGCAACCTCGGGGATGATTTTCAGCAAAACCACTCTTAAAGAAGGCTGGGGCAAGACTGAGCAAATACCAGTGCTTTGATGTCTCATGGGTGGAAAACCCAAAGGTAGTCATTTGAGCATAGGATTCAGATGGGGAGCTATTTGAATGTTTTTTGGTATAGCAGACTGTCGTCTGAGGTGTTCAGGGGTACCCTTGGTCATCAAGCATGAAAGTCAACTTAAGCCAGCAATAAATAGGCCCTTGGGGCCCTGCTGTGCTTAGCAGGCTGAGAATGTCTCTCGGCATACTGCTCTTGACATAACTAATTCATGCAAGGCCATGTAGCGAGAGGGATGACCCAAAGGGTCTCCAGGGCCACTGGCAAGGGGGGTCATTTTAGGACTGCTGGACATACCTTGTGCTCCCAGCCTGGACCCGGTGACTGGGGGGCCCGTGAGAGGGGCAGATGGTTCCAGCATGGTCTGGCTGCCCCAGGTGGCCTGACGCAGAGACTACACACCTAGTAGGTGGAGCCCCTGGGCATACCTATAGTGCTGTTCCCTGAGACCCACTGTTTGGCAACTTGTCCTGAATAGGCATGGGGGAGAGAGGTGGTGCTGCCTCAGCGGGGATTCAGAACCTCCGAGAAGACACCCAGTCTGAACTGGAAGAGGGGCCAAGACATTGGCCTCGGAGTCCAGAGCTCCTGGGATATGGAGTGTAAGGACAGCTCAGCAGCCTGCGGACCAGGTGGCCATGAGCAGGTTTGGGCACCATCTGAGCCTCAGTTTCCACATCTCTGAGGGAGGTGCACTTGAAGGAAAAATGAGATGACTGTGTGAACTAACACACCTTAAATGGGAGGACTGGAGAGCAAAGTCATCACCAGCCAAAGCTCAGCCCACCACTGGTAGGACGGGCACCAGTTTTCCCACCTGGCACTGTTCGATGCTCAGCATTCTCTGTATCTGAGCTTTAGAACGCTATTATATCACCGTTATTATTATTATTTGGGATTAATATCAAAACAAAATTTGATCCCCTCGTATGCTTGAATTTCTAAATTGTTTCTCATGCAAAACTCCATAATCTGTCAGTATTGTGTATCTCCAGTGAGTTAGACATGGCCCTCAGAGCAGAGAGCTACCCAAGCTGCAAATGACCTTTCCTTCCATTCCCAGGAGGAATAAAATGAAGATCAAGTGTTCAGGGTTGACTATTCCTCACTCATATTCCTTCTGTGCTGAGACCTTGACACTAGCATTTGACCCTATGCACCATCCACTATTGAAAGGGAAGTGATTGTATCCATGTTTATGTGTGTGGACATGCATATGCTTCAGAGAAGGACCATATGTCTCCACAGTGGTTGGACTTTATGCTCTGGAGTCTGCAGCCAAGCTCCCAGTTCCCCAAATCTACCAGGCACTGCCTGAGTCTCTGGTCACACCCCACTGTTTCTGAATCATTGGGTATCCACACTGCTTCTGAAACCAGAACCTTCAGAGAAGCCGAGGGTTGTCTAAACTAGTGCCAGATTCTCCCTAGAGTTCTAGTCCACTGCAGAGCATCCTAGAAAGTTGAAGCCATCACCATCTTAGATTCTCTGGGCCCTCAAAAGACAGAGCTGCAAAGCTAGCCACAGAGGAAGTTGTCACCTGTTCCAACTCATCCTCACCCATTAATTCCACCTCATCCTCCCAACCTGGCCACACACCCTCCAAAAGCAGGAATAGAATTTGCACACTTAACACTTGAACTTTGCAGACTAGCGCTCATTAGAATTTTCAAAATCTGCCCTTAACACTTCAGTCTTGAAGTGTCAAGGGTATCGCTATAAAATCTCTGTGCGTAGAGTGACTTTCTGTTGCTCTATTTAAAGGCTGTCACACATCTGGGGGGTTCACTGGGGTGAGGGTACATGTGCCAGAACTGTCAGCATGGTGCCAGCCAATGGGTGAATCATTTTATCTTTTAAAAGACAGTCTCTGTTAGAGCACATGGTAAGCTCATTCCAGATGTGTATTTTTTTTAAAAATGATAAACATTGTCAACTTCTGAACATCAAAAGCCCCAGTGGGGAATCAATGTTTTATTTCATAGGATGAAGCCAAGACAAAATGGTGCATGGTCACACACCCCTTTGCAGAGCATTTGGGAATCTGCTATGGGAATAACTCACTTTACTTATCCACCATGCCAGAAGTGGAGCCATGTATCTAGGCCCCCAATTCCTGGGTTTGTCCTTGGCTTCAGGCAAAGGCAGTCCCGGAAGGAAGGGCAATGGGAATGTCCCCAGGACTCAGCTCTGGCACATATGCTTGCATCCTCTGCAGCACAACCCCTACGTATGCATTTCTCCATTGATCTACAGGAGGGCCCTTTGACCTGCAGCAGCCACTGTGGCAGCCGGTACTCAAGCCTGCTGGCTGGAAGAATATAGAAAGAGACTTGGCCTGACTCCCCTCTGCATACATGCATATTGTCACTAGAAAGATAAAAACGAGGGAAACATATGCCAGCCAAGGTCTTCATCAACGAGGCTTATTTTGTGCCATATTTGGCAGTAAATGGAATCCCAAGACCTCCTGGGTAACTGAGGTCAAGAGGGACATTATTTCTGTGCTCAGCAGGCCCCAAAACAGCTGGAGGGGTGCGGCTCTGCAGTGCAGCTGCCAAGAGCCACCTGGTGCTGGAACCTGGCACACAGGTGTGATGCAGTGACTGGGAGGCAGCCAGGAGGAGAAGGAGCAGGGCGGTGCCTATGTCCTAGGGAGTGGCTGCCACCAGACCAGGATGTCATATGTCCTCCGTGCAGAGCTAGACCTTGGGGGCAGCATTGCCTTACTCTACTCCAGTTCCACATCCTTTGCCCTTCCTCCAGTCTGCCTCTGCTCCCGGTGTTGTGCTTATTCAGTAAAATTGTAGTCACTCCCTCCTAATGGAATTTCCCAGTGGGATGGGTCAGTGGGATTAAATTTTTGCCCAGACAACTACAGTCAAACATTTTTTCATTAAAAACATACAGCACAGAACATTAGTCTTACATCTTTTTTTTAGTCTTAAAAAATATAAATATAGAGGGATCATTTGTACAGGATGTATAGGTATGTACACCTTTAATATGCACATGAGAAACTGGAACAAGTTTATGAAACTTGCACTTTACAGAAGTCTTCCTCCTCCTTGGCTTTTGCAAAGGGCTCTGAGCCCGCGGGCTGCTGCCTGTTTCCCGAGGCCACGTACCCATCTGCCAAAGAACATGTCCTCCTGCCCGCAGCTGCCGTGTGGGACAGGCACTGCTGTCAGGTGCTCCTCTCCACGGGTTGCTGGAGGCAGAGCTCGCTCCCGGCAGAGACAATAGGCAGGTTGTTCTCCAGGTGATGGTTGATCAGGTGGCTGATGCTGTCGAACACCCTGTCTTTTGTTCGGATCTGTGAAGGACATGGAGAGGGAACATTAGGAGAAAGAGAACACATCACGCTTAGAGTTCGTTGGGCCACAAGAGCTGGCCCTGAAGGCAAAGAGCAGCCCTGCCCAGGACCTGGGGCTCCTCACCACTTCAGAGGTGGCAACGCCCAAGTCCCTTGTCACTGTCACAGTGAAGTCAGCCACCTCTGTAGGACTGTCACACCTTCAGCAACCAGAGGCTGTGGTGAGTCCCCTGAACCCACCAGTCTTCCATTTTCTGCTTCTTTTCTGCCCTCTTAAGCTCCATCCCACAAACCCTCACTAGCTGTCCTGACAACTCAGTTCAGTCACCTTGTTAGTACCCTCCAGCTTCTTCCCTTCCTCTCTTTGCCCAGGCTAGCCCAGGGCTGGAGTGAAGGAGGTACCTGCGGAGCAACCCAGGCCCTGCCTTACTCCAGGAGACAGCTCAGAGCTGGACTGGGAAACCCTCTCTCTGGTCTAAGACCTCCTCTTGGTGGCAAGGGGATGCCCGCATGGCTTGCCCCAGGCCAGAGGTGGCTGAATAGGCACTTGAGTTTGTATACAGTCTTTCTAGTGGATGAAGGAACAAAGACAGTGTTGGAGGGAAGCAGCTTATTCAGAATCTGGGAAGACCTCGGTCTCCTGCTCAACTGGGACCCCCAGCCTCACCCCATTGCCCAACAGGAGGATGACTCTTGCACATTTGCTCTCCCTAGTCGAAACCAGGTGGGATCTTCACAGCATTGGTCACCACTCAAGTACCTTGACCTACCCCAGGGCTTGCAGAAGCCTGAACAGAATGCCGCAGGGAGGGTCGCTGCTACTCTGCTGCCCACAGGGGCTGAGACACAAATCTGGGGAAGCTCTAGCTCCCCCATGGCCTGTTTCATGGCCATCCCATCCTGGAGGGTTGTCTCAGGCACTGAAGTCTTGGGGAGAACCTGTGCCCCAGCTTTGCTCCCACAGGATGGAGGTTGGCACAGGTGCTCTCCAAGTGGTGCAGATGGCAGCAGCAAGGGCAACCCTGGACACAGATCCCATACTTATCTAGTGAGAGAAAGGATCAGCACTGACCATATTCTCAACATTTCACAAGGACTCTGACAGTAGAAGAAAACTGGATCCTGAAGAGACAGGGGAGGCAAACTCAGTGGCAAGAATTCAACTCTAGGTATCCTGAAGGTTGATCTTGCTGGGAGCAGAATGCCTGCGAACCTGAGAAGTGACTCAAAAGTGAAAGGAAATACCAAAATGAAAGGTATTCTGATTTTCTATCTATCAAAGAGGCCAGAATAACTTCCATCTACTCCCTACAAGTCTCCAGATGGCATGTGACACACAGAGGAGGTCAAATCCTCCTTAATCATTGCTCGTTTTGCTGGGCATGGTGCGTGGCTATAATCCAAACACTGGGAGGACAGGGATCGCTTGAGCTCATGGGTTCGAGACTACCCCGGGCAACATAGTGAGACCTAGTTCTTGAAAAAGCAGCTGGGTGCAGCGGTAGGTACCTGTAATCCCAGCTACCTGGGAGGTTGAGGTTAGGGATTGCTTGAGGCCACAAGATCAGGATTAGTCCCAAACAACATAGTGAGATGCAGTCTTCAAAAAAAAAAATTGCTCCTTTTACTGCCTTTTCTTATGAGAAATCAGCAGAAATGAATTCCTCAGTCAATTCATGCAGACTATAGATTATCTGCTTGTGTTATGTGACCAGAGAGGGCAGGAGAGAATCTGATGCCACTAGGGAATCGCAACAGACCAAAAAATCATAGGTCTCAGGTTGGAATCCTTCTCCACAACTAGTCAGTCATGTATTATTGAACTAGTCACCTACCCTGTCCATCTTCACTTTAACAGGATGTGCTCACTAGGCTGTGATTCTCAATCTGAGTGGCTTTGGAACCCAGGGACATGTGTAAGCTCTGATTGCAGGTCCCCTGGAGATTGGACTCTATGGGGCCTAATTTGTTCATCTAGGCAGCTCCACAAATGCTGACACTGCTGGCCTGGTAACCCTGTACGGAGAATGGCTGGGCTAGGAGAGCTCAACGCAGAGCTCCACCTGTCTGATTCATATTGTGTCTGGCTCATGCAGTCCTCCAGTGCCCTAGTGGACACTCTCAACTTGTTAAACAGCCCAGGAGTTCCAAGCCAGATGCCCCATTCTCTCCTTACCCACCCAGCTGAAAAGCAGCATGCTGTGTGCTCTCTTAAGCACCCTTGGTCCAGCCCATGACCAAGGACACAAGTCTGGTACAATCACAAGTAGACAGTTTTTCACCAGTCCATCTGCCACCTCCTGATGGTGTGCCAAGGGTAAGTGACCAGCCTCTCTGGTTCTGTCCCCTAGGAAAATGTCATCACAGTAGTCTCACTTCATAGGGTGCTTGTCAGGAGTGACAGTGGGACAGGATGATGCCTATACTTAGTCTCATGTTTTTAAATTATAATTTCTTTACTCATATTTTCCTATAAAAGTAGAATCATTTAATGATATAAAACATCAGCTGTTCACACATCTCTATTTTCCATCAAGGATTTCAAAATTTAACAAAATTATGGAAATAAAGCACATAGGCAGATTTGGGTGTCTTTCTTTCTCAGTTATCAGTAAGGAACCTACTACACCTCTCTTCTCTGTAAACCTGGGCCAGGGTGTTGAGTCTTGGCCCAGGTGGTTGGAGTTGATACGTCCACAGTTGTGCTGCATGTACTCTTCTGACATGGTTCTCAAGAGCCCTGGCTGGTGACTTTTCCTGTGAAATTTCTTTTTTGGACATTACATTTAGTCCTCTACTTTTTTGAAATGACAGCAGAGGAATAAACCTCTAAAACAAAAGAGACAAATCGCCAGAGAAACTGTAACTTCAACACACTGTGGGCTAGGATAGGATGGAAAGCTGCTGATATAAAAATGAGGAGAGCAGCCTAGAATGGATAGGGTGCACATACACAACTTGTAGAGAAACCCAGTAACAATGGGAGGGAGAGTGCCTCCTCCAAAAGAGAGAAAAGCATTCCCAAGTGACTGAGCCCACATTTAAACTGCCCCTCCCCCTCCTGTGCTTCCTCACAGTCAAACTTATTTCAGGGGAAAAACCAGAGTATGTTTGTAAAAAAAAAAAAGTAAACAAACTTCCTGGAGATAATTAAAGCTGTGGAATGATGACAGTGACTGAGGTGAAGTAGTCCAGGAAGTGCCTAGTCTGAGTCCAAGTCCCCTGCTCAATTGTTTGTTATCACACATAAATCTACACCCCCTCATAGCCCCACACATACTCTCAGTACATCTTCCCAAGTCAATGCTATGAAAGTCCAAAGAGAAAGAGACCTGTCTATGTTACAGCAGAGAAATCCCATTCCAGGAAAATAAGCCAAACCACTGTATTTGAATATCACAGGGAACATGTATAAAGTACTTTAAGGATGGCAGCATCACAAAGATAAATGGAACCAAGAGGGCTGTGTCAAGAGAAGATTCTCAAAGACCCAGTGTGCACTGAACTAAGAAAAAGATTTTTGTTGGCAGCATTAAGAGCTGAAAAACATCACCTAAGAGATTATTTTGAGCAATGTGGGAAAACTGAGGTAACTGAAATCATGAGCGATTGAGAGTAGCAAGAAGAGAAGCTTCTGTAAACTTTGATGACCATTATTCTGTAGAAAAGATTGTCACTCAGAAATATCATACTGTGAATGGTCACAACTATGAAGTAAGGGAAGCCCTATCTAAGCAAGAGCTGGCTAGTGCTTTTTTGGCCAAAGTTGTCAAAGTGTTTCAGAAAACTGGTGGTGGTCCTGGAGGTGGTTTTAGTGGGGATGACAGCTTTGGTCATGGAGAAAACTTCAGTGAGAGAGGTGGTTTAGGTGGTGGTGGGGATGGCTATGATGGACTTGGTAATGATGGAAGCAACTTTGGGGGCAGTGGAAGCTACGATGATCTGGCTACTATAACAATCTATCTTCAAATTCTGGACCCATGAAAGGAGGAATTTTGGAGGCAGAAGCTCTGGCCCCTACAGTGGTGGAGGCCAATACTTTACCAAACTGTGTTACCAAGGTGGTTATGGTTCCAGCAGCAGCAGTAGCCATGGCAGAAGCAGAAGGTTCTCATTAACTGTCAGGAAACACAGCTCAGCAGGAGAGAGTCAGAAAAATGACAGGAAAGCCACAGGTTGCAACAGATTTGTGAACTCAGCCAAACACAATGGTGAGAGGGTCATGCTGCTACAGAGAAGACATGGTTTAGACAATACTCAAGTGTGGGGCAAAAAACCTCAAGTACTGTATTTTTAACTAATTGTATAACAGGTTATTTTAGTCTCAGTTCTGTGGAAAGTGTAAAGCATTCCAACAAAGGGTCTTAATGTAGATTTTTTTGCACCCATGCTGTTGATTGCTAATTATGATGCTGAATAAATGTGCCTTTTAGAAATAAAAAAAATTAAAAATCAACAGCAATCATATAAACCAATATACATAATGGAACACTGGTACTAATATAGAAACATAATATATGTAACATATTTACCAATAACACAAAGGAAGTGACTAGGAGTAAAAATGCATTAGAAATAACTTCACAAGGTAAAGTAGCAATTACAGCAATGTATTGTGGGTTTGTAACATAAATAATGCAACATATACAACAATAATGCCCCCAAAATGGGGGAAAGGGAATAGACTTATATAAGAGGTACAGTTCTATAAATCGCAGGAAATAAGCTAATTTAAATCTGAAGCTGATTAGGATAAGTTAAGATGTATATAGTAAATCCCAAATAAATCACTTATAAAAGTCTCAAAACTTGTGACCAAATCATTAAAGAAATTAAAAGACTATATCATGCAATATTTACTTAGTACAAAGAAAACCAATAATGGAGTAATCAAGGAACCAAAAAATGGATCGTATAGAAACAAAAATGGCATATGTAAATCCATTTATATCAAGAGAAATACTAACTCCAAATAGCTAAGATAATATCATCCAAAGGCACGGGCTGTCAGAGAAGATAAAACATAATTATATGCTGTCACTAAAGATACCCTTTAGATACAAAAGTATAGTTAAATTGGAAGTAAACAATGGAAAAATATATAAAGAGCAACTGCATGGAAATGATATAAATGTAAAAAAGTTGACTTCAAAATAAAAAAATTATTACAGATACATAGGAACATTTCATACTGATAAAAGGTCAATTAATTGGTATTGATGCTATGGGAATTGTAACTATACATGCATCTAATAACAGAACAAAATATATCTAATAAAATTGACAAAAATGAATGAAGAGATGGAGAATTCAACAATAATAGTTAAAGAACTCAATATCCACTTTTGATAATAGGTAACTGTACAGGAGATAAAGAAAAGGAAGATTTAGTCAACATTACAAATCAAAAGTAACAGACATATGGAAAGCACTCCATTCAACAAGAGAATACATATTCCTCTCAAATGCACAGTGAACATTTTCCAGGAAAGACCAGATGCTAGGCCATAAAAGACTCCCACAATAGATTTTAAATGACAGAAGTAATACAATTTATGATCTTTGACCAAAATGAGATAAAATTGATCATCAATAGCAGAAAAAACTTTCAGAAACTCACACTTAGGTGAACATTAAACAATAAACTCTTATATAAATAATGGATCAAAGAAGAAATCAAAAGAGGAATTAGGAAATATGTTAAATGAATGAAAATGAAGATACAGTAGAGAAGCCTAATGGAACACAACTGAAACTGGGAAAATTATAGCTATGTGTTTTTAAGAAAGAAAAATCTCAAATCAATATCCTAACATCATAAACCAAAGGTCAAAGACAAACTA
Organism: Uropsilus gracilis; assembly: GCA_004024945.1. Lineage (NCBI taxonomy): Eukaryota > Metazoa > Chordata > Mammalia > Eulipotyphla > Talpidae > Uropsilus > Uropsilus gracilis. The sequence continues at coordinate 25,452 of PVHY01007186.1, forward strand.
TAAAATCAATCCTTAAAAACTGATTGTAGATCTGAGACATCCAAAAGGGGAGGGGGAGAGGAATGGAGAGGAGAGGGATGAAGAGATGGGAGGCCACATAGACTATGGTGGAATACAATGGGCACTTTGGTGGTGGGAGGCTACTATGACCATATCTAAGGGGACAAATCCTATATTGTTAAAACATTAACAAAGATGCAGAACAATGGTACTCCATTAATTAACCTCCTACTTTAAGATACTGAGAAAAAAGAGTAGCCTAAAGTGAGTGGAAGAAATCATGGAAAGAAAAAAAAACAATATTGACTAGAAAATAGAAATGACTCAATGAAACCTAAAGCTGCTCTTTGAAAAGATTAACAAAATTGGCAAGGCTTTAGCTAGCTTGACCAACACCCTCCACAACCCTCCCCACCCCAAATACCTCGCAAGACTTAAGTGACAAGAATTAGAAGTAAAACAGGAACACTTTACCAGAAATAAAAGGTATTATGGGGGAATGTTATGAACACTTGTATGGCAATCAATTTTATATCAGATGAAATGGATAAACTATCAAAACTGACTCAGCAATAAATAGAAAATATGAATATATCTATAACAAGTGAACAGATTTAATAAGTAAACAAAAATTACCCATAAGGAAAAACCGAGGACTAAATAGCTGAATTTTAATAAGCATTTAAAAATTATACCAATTCATCAGAACCAATTTTTAAAAAAAAAGAAGTGGGAATACTTCCTAACTCTTCTGTGAGATCAGTTTAATCCTGATACCAGCACCACACAAAGATACTACAGGAAAACTATAGACTGATATATATTATGAATATGGTTGCAAAAACCCTCAACAAAATACACTAGTAAAAGAATTCCAGCACTATAAAAAGAATTATACACCATGAGCAAGTGGAACTTGTCTGAAGAACATAAGGTTGATTTAACATCTAAAGATCAAAAATCAGTTAGTGCAATATAAACATCAATAAAAAAATTTAAACCACGCAATCATCTCAATTAGCATATAAAAATAATTTCACAAGTTTTAATGTTTTTTTGTTAAAAGAGAAGTAGAAGGAAAATTTTTTTTCACCCTATAAAAGACATCTGTGAAAATCTCACAGCTAATATCATTCTTAATGGTAAAAGACTGGTTGCTTTCTCCTTATGATCAATAAAATGAAAAGAATGTCTACTCTTGTGACTTTTATTCCACACTGAATGTTCTGGTCGGGGAAATTAACAATAAAAAGAAATAAATGGCATCCATATTTAAAAGAAGATTCCAAGAGAATATGCTCTTATTCTAAGGAATTCACTTAGAAAATTATTAGAACTAATAAGGTCAGCACATTTGAAGAATACAAGTCACTGCATAAAATTATATACATTTGCAGTGAACAATATTATAATGAAATTGAGAAAACAATTCCATCCACAATAGCACCCCAAGACTAAAATACTTGGATATAAATTTAAGAAGAACACGTATGAAATTTATATATGAAATTAATACATTCACAAAAGAAATTAAGGAAGATTTAAATAAGGGGGGGTGAAATCCCATATTCATGAATTGGAAAACGTATCATTGTTATGATGATTATATACACCCACCCAGCAAAAAAAGAATTATCTTGATTCAGCATAATCCCTATATGATCACATCTGAGTTCACTGTAGAAATTAACACAATAATTATAAAATTCATATAGAAATTCAAGGGGCTCTGAATAAACAATATAATGCTGAAAAAGAACAAAGTTGGATCACTCTGTCTTTCTGATTTAAAAACCTGCTACAAAGCAATGGTCATCAAAACAGTATGGTGCTAGCTCAGGGCAGACATAGAACTCAACAGACTAGACATGAGAGTCTGGAGATACATCCATACACATGTGATCAACTGATTTTCAACAGTGATGCCAAGACCATTCAAGAAGAGAAAGAATAGTCTCTTAACCAAAGATGCTGGAAAAATTGGATATCCACATGTAAAGTAATGAAGTCAAACCATTACCTCACCTTACACATATAAATTAACTCAAAGTCAATCAAAAATCAAAATGAAAGTTTGAACTTTATAAATATTTTAGAAGAAAACATAGGGTAAGTCTAAATGACTTTTGATTTGACAAAGAGTTTTTAGATGTGACACCAAAGCCTGAACAACAATAGAAAAATAAATTAAACATTATCAGAATTAAAAACATATGCTTTGAAAGATACTATTCATCAAGTGAAAGAACAATCCACAGAATGAGAAAAAATACCTACTTGTCTATCAGAGAAGCTATTCATATCTAGAATAATAAATAATCCCACAACTTGATAACAAAAGACAATTTAAAAGTGTACAAATGAAATTCTGGATAATGGCAGAGAAGGAAATGCCAGGAATTCACTCCCCCCATCTGACAACAATTACACTGGCATAATCTTTTGGGTACAGCTCATTTGAAAATCAGAATCTGTTGATTGCTAACAACTTCCAGGGAAAACTAGTCTTATTGTAACTTTGACTTTTAACTCTACATGTTGTTTTCTACATAATTTAAGCATTACAATTATTCATTTATGACTTTGAACAGACACCATATAAAGATGTAATTTTGAGATGTTAACTACGGAGTGTGGAAGCAGGTAGAGAGATGGAACTTCAGCAAAGAGGAACACCTCCTATCTCTCTAGCCCTCTCTGGCACGCTAGAGGGTGGGCAACAGCACGTCTCTCACCTGTAACCCAGCTTCCTAACCTCTTTGGAATGTCCCAAGAGACATATGACCTATTAGTAGTGACTGTTACCCCCACATGTAAATTCTCCTGTTATCAAGCATCCCTGCATTCTCCCTGCTGCATGTCATATACACTTTGATACCTCCTCACTACATCATTGTAACATTTCGTTGCTGGAGTATATAAGGCACTTCACAATTTCATTAAAGTTGGACCTGGACATGTTTCCCAGGATCCCTGTTCTGTGGGCTAGCCTCACAGATCGGTGTCAATGTCTTCCGTCTCAATTTCTTCTTCATTCCCCACGCGACGCCTAACAGTCAACAACTGAAAGGGGTGAGAATGGAAGCATAAAGGAGCAGCTTTTGTCTGTCATCAAAGTTATGCTGGTATACATTCAATTAGAATGTTATGATGTTAAGGTGTGAAATGTAATCTCCATAGTAACCATAAAGAAAATAGCTACAAAATGTACACAAAACAGATGAGAAGGAAATTAAAACACTTCCTAAAAAATCAACTAAACACAAGACTGTAATGCAGGAAATGCAGAATAAAAACTTTAAGGTATATACAGTACAAATGGCAAAATAACATTTTGCCTTTTCAGTGAGTACTTAATATGTGCATGGATTAAACTCTCATCAAAAAATATTTACAGTATGTCTATAAATTTGTTAATGATCCAACTATATGTTATCTACAAGAGACTTACTTTGGAGTAAATGACAGAAATAGGCTGAACATGAAAGGATGAAAAGAGTTTATCCATGCAAATAATAACCAAAAAAGAGTGAGGGAAGTTTTATAATAAGATGAAGAATAGACATTAAATTTTAAAAAAAGCATATGAGTGGAGAAGAAAAGGACATTGTGCATTCATAAAAATTCAATACATCAAGAAGATGTAGCATTTGTAAATATTTACACACCTAATAAAACACCATCAAAATACACAAAGCAAAAATTGACTCAAAGAGAGGAACAGGGAGTTCTGTACTTCATACTCCATTCTAAATAATGATAAATAAGAAAATAGACAACTTGGACATCAGAATAAACCAACTAGATCTTATGAACTTAGAGCAAGTCTACCCAACAACAATAGCATACACATTTTTCTCTAGTGCTCTTGGGACTTTTGCCAGTCTAGATCATGTGCTATGGCACAAATCGAGTCTCAAAGAATTTTAATAGACTCACAATCCCTGATTATAAAACTTACTACAAAGATATAACAATCAAAACAGTGTGTTACTGGTATAAAGATAGGCCTATAGACTGATGGAAGAGATTAGGAAATTCGAAAATAAACCTTAGCACACCCTTGGTCGACAATGATGTAAAAACTTATATGTGTGTGTGCACACACACAATCAATTTTAAAAATAAAATTAATAAAATATAAAAATAAATAAATAAAACATAGCTTATGACCGAAAAGTTCTTAGTTAGGGTGTCAATATTATTCAAGGGGGGAAAGCCAGTCTTTTCCACACAAGGTATTGGAACAATTGGCTACCCACATATAAGATGGACTTTACTAACATCCTGTGCAGAAACTCAAAATGAATTAAAGACTTAAATATAGCACCTAAAGCTAAAAATTGGGGGGGGAAATGCAGGGTGAAAGCTTCAAGACTTTAGATTTGCTGATGATTTCCTAGATATGACAGCAAAGGCATAAGACAAAAACAACAAAAATAGACAATTTGCACTTCATAAACATTTTTTAAATTTTATAACAAAAGATTTAATCAACAGTTTAAAAAAATTACCCAAAGAATGGTAGAAAATATTTGGAAATCATGTATATGATAAGTGATTAATTACAGAATATAGAGAGAATTCCTAAAACTCAACAATAAAAATTTTTTAAATGGGCAAAGTACTTGGACTGACATTTCTCCAATGAAGACATACAGCTAGCCAATACGTACATGAAAAATGCTCAACTTCACTGACCAATAGGGAAAAGCAACTCAAACTGATAATGAGACATCATCTCATTGGGTAGTAGGATGGAATGTCTACTATAAAAACAAAACTCAGAATGGAAAACAACAAGTGTTGACAAGAATGTCAAGAAATAGGAATCTTAGTGTCAGCTGGTAGAAATGTAAAATAATGCAGACACTTTTTGACCATTTCTCAAAAAAATTAAAACATAGAATTACCATATGATATAACAATACCACTTCTGAAAATATGCTTGAAAAGCCTGAAAGCAGGGTCTGGAAGGGGTAATTTATGCACCCATTTCTATAACAGCATTATTCACATTAGCCATCAGGCAGAAGGAATCCATGTGTTCATTGACACAAAATGGATAAACACAATGTGGTGGAAGCATACAATGAAACATTACCTTAAAATGGAAGGAAAGTCTACAACAGACTGCAAAATGAATGAACATTGAGGACACAATGCTAAGTGAAATAAACCATTATAAAAGGCCAAATACCCTACAATTGACTTTTTTTTAAACTAGGTCTCACTATGTTGCCCAGGGTAGTTCTGATCCTGTGGACTCAAGCAATCCCCAGCCTCAACCTCCAAGGTAGCTGGAATTACAGGTATCCGTCACGACACCTGCTGTTTTCCAAGACCAGGTCTCAGTATGTTGCCCCAGGGTAGTCTCGAACCCATGAACTCAAGTGATCCCAGGTCTCTTGCCTCCCAGTGCTTGGATTACAGGTGTGTGCCACCATGCCCAGCACCCTACAATTGTTCTTATATAAAGTATCCAGGTTAGTCAAATTCATAGAGACAGAAAGTAGAATGCCAGAAGCTGGAGGGAGTGGTAAGTAGGGAGTTACAGTTTAGTGTATAGAGTTTGACTCTGTCAAGTTATAGTTCTGGAGATGGATGTTAGTGATGGCTGCACAACAATGGAAGTATTTAAAGCCACTAAGCAGTGCGTCTAAAAAGTATCGACACAGTGAATTTTATACTATGTGAGTCTTAACAGATTAAAAAATTAATTTTGGTTTGGAGTTGCAAGAATTGTTCAGAACTCGTAGCTTCTCATATAAACAGATCTAAGACATTTGAAATACATGCTAACCCTGCCCATTTGCAAACCCAGGGAACAGGCACACTTGCATTAGAAATAAGTGTGTCCAGATCTTGGTTTCCAAGTAAGAAAGAACCTTCTCTGCAAAGTTCTTGCAGAGAAGTGGCTCATCACAGGGTCAGATCAGAGAAAATTAGTCTGTGATACAGTCTTGTACCAGAAGGAAGAGGTGCTAAAAGAAGGATGACATTTCTAAAAACACAGAAACCAGCATGAAGGGGCATTAGCATCAAAATCGTGACGGGTTATAATCCACTGGATAAATCATCAAGCACCGGTAAGAATAAATGGAGAGACTGAGTCTGTGCTGGGAAGTGAGTATTCAAGACACTTTCCCCAAGATGCATAATTACAAGGAAAGGACAGTCTTCCATAGCCAAGTGGTCCCAGCAGTGAGAAAAGAAGAACTGCTCCAGATTGAAGGACGCTGAAGAGATTCAAATTTGCCTGGACCTATGGAGCAACTGACTAAGTGTGAGTGGGTAGTGGAGGGTGAGATGTGTTCGGCCTGTGAATGTCTATTCCAACTGTTGGGTGTGGTTATGCAGAAGAATCATCTGCCAGAACTTCACACTCAAATCCACAGGGTGACGGGGTGTTTGAGCAAATTAGTGTCCTGAGATTCTGAAGAATGAGTCCTTTGTACGATGCTCTCAAAAACTACTTTGAAAAACTGATGGGATAGGATAGAGGTGATTCAAGATTAGGGTGATATTGGTCATTTTTATAGCCGATAAGAAGTCTAAGAGAATTCATTAATCTGTTTCTTGACTTTTGTGCTTTAAAATCAGAAGCTACTCTTGGCAGAAGTCAGGGGAAGATGGGAAAGAGAAGACCAAGTTCACCAGGACTGCCTGGTCTCCAGGTAGGGGAGGCAACCTGGAAATGCCAGGCTTGGTTCAGATGCTGACAGAGCAGGGAGGGGAGTGCTGACATCTCTAATGACCCAAATCAACCACTGAAAAACCAAAACACTGGCTCAGAATAGAACAAAATAGCAAAAGTGAGCTGATCCTTTCATTACTACAGGAATCATCGAGAAATGTCAGCTTTTGAATTTGAGGCTAGGAGCAAGAGGGACCACACATCTAACTGAAGTGAGCTGTGTTTGTTGAGGAATTGGGAAGAGTGAGGAGGAGTGAACTTTCATTCAAAACCTTTTTGTCCCGGGTCTTGGCGCAGTGAGCACAGACTTCATTTTGGAGATATATTCAAGGAGAGCAGCACACCCTCCCCTCATTATGGAAGAGGAGAGGATGACCAAAGAGGGGACAATGGGCCCCACATCAAAACCGCAAACTGAAGCAGAGGACATGATCTTCAAAGGCCACTCGCAGAAGCCTGAACTCACAGAGAGACTTCTTGACCAACACTGGTTGGGGGCAAGAGCCCCTAAGTCCGACACCAGAGCCATAAGGAAAAGCAGCAAAGCAATGGAGATGGGATTGAAAAGGACGCCTGCAGCAAGAAAACATGGACAGATCACAGATGAATATAACCTGGCCACCCAATGCAAACTTAAGACTGAAAATCTAACAGTAAGGTTCACCTGGACGCAACAAAGCAGTCCCTCACCCAGAGAAAAGACTAATATAGGAAAGGAAAGACACTAACATAGGAAAGACACTAACATAGTCTAACATAACATAGACTAATGGACTCAGCACAGCTAATAAACAACAAAGAGTGGGGTTTGAGAGAATGGAAGGGGCACCAGAGAGAGGAGGGAGGAGGAAAAAAATAACACAGAGGTTGTAACCCAAAGAACAAAATAAAATTGTATAAATTAAAAAAAAAATAAAAAATTTTAAAAATTAAAAAAAAAACAACAACCTTTTTGTACTGTCTTCCTTGCTTATATATTTCAGGAGTCACCATGATAAAGAGTTAAAAGGTGCATGACTGAACCAGCCTGCCTGTCAGCCTCTCCCAGGTCCTTAGCTTTCTGCTGCCCTGAGTGCGAGTGCCATGTCCCTTTCCCTGCAAGACAGGGCAGAGCCACTGTGCTCTCCAAACCTCCCTTCTCAGTGGAGCTTCTGGGCTAGCAAGGGAGACCCAGGAGATAGACACCACGTTGACCCCTGAACCACCCACTCAAGGACCAGAGGGGACAGAAGAGCCCCCCACCCCCCAACAGGCATGAATGGGAACTAAGGTTCTGCTGCCTTGAACCCAGAAGGATCCCAATCTTCTTTGTTGGGGCAACACAACCTGCTGTGCCTGATGGCAACGGGGCTTTCTTAAGGGGCCAGAGCACTTTCTATTTTCTTAATTTCTTTCAGAATGAAATAAGAAGCTAATAGCACTGGGGTGTTGGACAGTGTCTATGTTTGGGGGTCTACAAATGTGGAAGCCACAGAAGGTGCTGTCAGGGGGTGCCATGCTGACACGGACTACCAGTTATGGGTGGCAGGGGCAGGTTCTAGTGTAAGTGCAGGGCCCGCCCTCCATTCTGGGCCATCAAGGCCAATGGGATGAATCAGTGATAAATGACTCAGGCCATAATTTTAGACACAGGAGGGCTGACTAAATCATTTTGAAGGTGGCAAAAAGTAAGGAAAAGGACTGCACACTCATTCTCTGAGCTGCTTTGACAATCAGCCTCCAGCCTCTCTCCAGGTGCTGGGTGAGGACCAGTGCCTTGGGCACCTCCCAGGAAGCCCACTCCTAGCCACAACCACCTTGGCCCCTGGTAACCCCAGCAACCTCAGTTGCCCTCGCTTTGTCCATTCAGAGCATGGAGAGAAGGCACCTAGGTTGGCATACTCTGAGTAAATTTAGACACAGACTGTTTTGCATCCTTATTTCTCTGAGTAATCTGTTCTGCCAAGTTTCCCCTTTTATAGTCAGGGACCAACCAATTATCATGAAAATCAGAGGAATAAATATTGAAGAGAATGTGTTCATCGTCTATTTTGGTGTCTTCATAGCAAGTAGCGACATTACATTTTTAATTAAGTTTCTCATTTCCATTTTCTTTTTCATCTAAAGCTGTCTTCCGTGGGGTCAATTAGAGCAGGATCAGATTCAGCAAACTTCGTCCCCCCCCCCCCCGGAACATTTATTAGGAGGTGTGACTTACAAATTTTCTCAAAGTTACTATATGTCTCTCCCCCCAAATTAAAGTCAATAGACAGAAACATGTGGGGGTAGGTCTGCTCAGACATCTGGTTGAACTATTTCCCCACAGTTTCATTTCCATGACACCTCCTGCGTTATCTTGATGCTGGTATGTGAATGTATAATAGATGACTTGTAGCTCATCTCTTCTAAAATCATCTCTTTGTCTTTAAGGACTACATAAACAAAAACATTAATTACCTTTTGTCTATGAGATGGTATCATTTAACTAAATGCTAACTTTGATTTTTAAAAATACCTCAATTTCAGCCGAAATATTTATAATGTCCTATTAGTTTCTTTTAAATAACAGCAACTGAATTAGTAGATAGCATATGTGAGTGGAAAGGATGTTGGACAGATTCTGTTCAGAAAAACTCATCTGTGATTCTACATCTACTAACAGCATGTGACCCCATCTCACCTTCATGGGCTCTCAACTCTTAGGTTATAGAAACTTGAGGCTGATTCAGGCCTTCACTTGTCCAAGACTGATCACCCATAAGTGCCACATACTATTCTGGGTGCTAGGGAAACTGCAATGCACAGTCTTGCCTTTGGTGAGACTATAGTAACAGGGGCATCGGTAATAAATGATTTAGCTGATACTCAAACTCTTGCTTGTGATAAGTGCTTCAAGTAAAGGTATGGCAGGGGTTACCCAGGGAATTTTGCTGACAAGGAAATGATGAAGGAAGACTGCTCTAACTGGGAGTAAACCTAGCCCATCATAAGAGGTGAGCACAGTGCTGTAACCCAGATCAGAAGGCAGTCAAGTAGATAAATTCATTGAAAAAGAGCTACTGAAAAAACCTTACAGAAAACACTAGATAGCCAAATCCAATACCATGTCTCATAATCACTATGTCAACACCATGCAGGGTTTATACCAATATGCAATATCAGGGTCATTTCCTGCATTGATGGATTTAAGAAACAGCCACATTATTATTATATTATCTCAAAAGATGCTGGAAAAGTATTAGATAAACTTCAATACCTGTGTAGGATTAAAATAATTAGATAACTTATATGTATGAATTCCACCAGAGTTGAGATTTTCTTCTTAAACTGATTCACCGAGAAACTGAAAAGTAACAACAATAACAACAACAACAAAAAAAAAAACACTTAGAAATATAGCTGTGGATTGAGGCTACTAGACGAAGTAGGCTGGGGGTAGGAATAACAAAGGAGGGAAGTAGTGAGTGGTCTGTAGTAAAGGACTATGGGTGCTTTGGTGGTAGGTGTGGTGGGTAACAAGACTGAGAAATAATGTACAGTGTTGTAAACCAACCTGACTTCAATTAAAAATAAGTAATTTCAAGTAATTAAAATAAAAATAAAATAAATGGCTCACTGTCATATTCTTACAAATCAAAAAAAAGGCCTGTATTTAGTAGTTGTTCAGTGCACATTTTTGGAGTGAATAATAGGATAATCTACCAAGAGTTTACATCACTCTATGGAGCAAAGCTTCAACCGTCCCTTTGAGGAACAAGGCAAGAGCGCCCTCTTCTGGTCATCATTCAAAGGCGTGCACCACACACAGGGATAAGAAGCAGAAAACAAAACCGTTTTTGTTTGCAAGAGGCATGATCACTGAAATCAGCAATATTTGGGACACAAGATCACACCACATTTCTCTTCTTGCAGCACCGTTGTGAAAAAGTAACTAAAAATAGCATCACTTCGAAAAAGAAAAAAAGTAGTAGGTAACTGAAAAGGCAAGAGAGTGCAAGTGGAATCTATGTGAATAAGAAACCCAATGAGGCTCAGAAGAGAACCATGGAGAAATACAGGGACATAAAAGTTGCAGGAACAACCTGTGGATAAAGGGCAATCATAGAGTGGCACAATGAGCTTTCACTGTCTTTCTCATTCCCATCAGATTAGCAAAACTAGAGAGATGACAGTAAGAACATGGGGCCCTTGTGCTGAGCCGCTGTGCATGCCAGAAGCCCAAACATGCTGGAAGTGAAATTAAATACGTATTTATCCATTGATGAAATATGTCTCTTCTGGGTCAGTTTCCAGACGGAACTTCCAGGTCTAGGGAAGCACCCCCAGGGTCATGTAGGGCCTTTAGAAGAGAGGTCAGGGAACCCTGTGTGGACAGTGGACTCAGGGATACCCACCCCAGTAACAGCTCAGGACACACAAAGCATCTTGGACAGTACCCAGGGACCTGCACTGAAAACTGTGAAATGGAATTGGTAAAAAATAGCATGTTTGCAAGTTTCTAAATAAATATTTTCCCATGATCTCTAGATATGCAAAATTGCACACAAGCAATGAAGGTAGATTGGCAGATGAGATTTCCTTCATGAGAAGTGGCTGTCCGGGTGGACCAGGGCATCTCTGTCTAGGTGTCTGAGATGGCAAATTAGCTCTGTCAAGATGCCCCTCCCCCACCTCACAGAATTAAATTGCGTTCCTCTCCAACCAATAATGAAGGCTTCATCCCTACCCACCAGTCAGGAAATGCAAAGTTCTGACCACCATTTAGACAACTCTGCCCTGTTGCTTTGTTTTCACTGGATAAAAGGCTTTAAGCAACATTTCTGGAAATCATCTCAAAGTTAGTTTCATGTAATGACTTTATTAAACTTTGTAATTTTTTGGATTGTACCAGGGAAGTCAGCCCTATTGACTGGGTGAGAGGGCAGTCAAATGGACAAAATGATTTAGGCACAATCATATCACCAGGAGGTATGAAAACTCGCTGTTAGGAAGCGTTACTCCTCTGAGTGGGGAAGTGGAAACTAACGAGAGGTTATTTGCTGCTGCATCACATTTTACAACCTGCCCTGAAAGACCCATGGTTAAATTTTAGACATATTTAAGATAAATAGTAAAAGCCCAGGAGTCCTGACTTCTTGTCCGCCATGAATGCTTCTGGAAGGAAAACTTCCTCAGTTTGCATTTGATTATTTCAAGGGCTATGAGAATTCAGCTTTCAGCCTCGACCCCTGATGATTTTCCAAGTTTTGCAATTTGCATGAGCCCCGGAACCCAGGTTCCTATAGCCCAGCTCTGGCCTGAAAGCGTTAAGTCCCTTGTGCTTTAGCTCCAGGGTCCTTGGGACTGACCTCAATGACGCAAGTGGGCAGAGAAGGGAAAGTCAGTGCATGAAACCAAGGGAGATGGTTGGAAGAAGCTGGTAGGCACCATTCTTACCGCCCTGCGCTCACCGTGCCTTCCGGATCAACCAGCAGGAGGTGCTTAGCCTGGCTGTTGTGCATGCCCGTGAGGACGAAGGAGCCTGGGTTGGTGGTGCTCTTCCTGACCAGGAAGTCCCCATCTCTCTTCAGCAGCCCCTCTGCCTCCTTCCTGCTCATCTCTCCTTGGTACCAGGGCTCTGCTTTCAGTTCTTCCAGCATCTTGGCATCAGGAGCTCTGGGTGACACAGGGCTGATGCACTCCACGGAAGCTGCTTTGTTCAGCACAGGTCCCAGCGACTGGTTCCTGAGCGCATCTTCAAATGGTTCTGTCAACAACATTTGTGAGAAACAAGTCAGTCTCAGGAAAAACAGATGATAAAAACACAACATGAGAGAGGAAAACGTGACGGCAGCTTCCACCTGAGGGGAAAAGTGAGAGAGAAGAACGCCTAGCTGGTAATAGAACGAGACTCATCATGATAAGCATTTGAAAGTCCAACCCAAATCTTGGCATGAGTCTTTCTGATGAGTCTGCTATCTCAATACAACTGGGCAGAGTGCCTTGTGCCAAAGATTCAAGTGCACCCTTTGTCTAGCTGGGTAGATGACCTTTTATTTGAGTGCCACAGGAGGCTGCGTATTATACGCCATCTACTTTCTCTAGAGCAGCAGTTAGCCTCTTGAACAAATCTGTTCTCCTCTGAATAAAAACCCTCCAAGACCAGAGGAAATACACAAAGGAGAGAAGAAGCTGCAGGGCTTTGCCAGCCTGCAAAACCTAAACCCAACCCACCGAAGGTTTAGTTCAAAATCTTTGCATCGTTGCATTTTTGAAAGTGGAGATAAATAACATCTGTTGGGTGACTCGCCTCAGCCTAGGAAATCCAATTCTCTGGCCTTTGCTTCTTTCTCTGTGTGTGTATCAGAGGTGGAGGGTGACTTCACAGCATTAAGAACGCATTGTTCACTGCCGGGCCCAACAACTGAGTGAAAGAAGCAGGCCAGCGTGCATAATCAGATGTTCAATTTTGAAATCAGGTAATATCTACAAAGGTACAGCAAGATACATGCAGAGGCACGCTGAGAAATGGACATGGCACTGTGTGACTGCGAGTCATCACGGCAATTATTTGGACCACTCTGTACCACAAGCACAGAGTCAACTCTCTGCTGGCCCCAGACACCAACATGTTCCTGGAACACAGTTATATCCCATAAATATTCAGTGGCTGCTATAAAGACCAGCTTATTGAATGTTACTAAGAAGATGGGCAGAAGAGGAGTGAGTGAATGGAACTGAAATTAGGTCACCTTAATATTTGTTCAATCTCTTACAGATTTGGGAAGGTAAAAAGGTTTATCTTTTTACCTTACTTTTTCCCTCATTTATTAAAAGGAAATTCGTATTATATGGACAAAATTGCCATCACCATCACCATCATTACCATGATCATCTTCACCACCATCAATATCATCCTTACCACCACCATTATCTTCACCACTACCATCACCACCACCACCACTATCACCACCATCATCATCACCATGACTTTAGCTCAAGTAGTTTAAGATTAATGCACGAACTGCTGTATTTATTTTTCCATACTCTTTATTAGATTCTAGCTTCCCCAGGACCCTTTCTGCTTTCTGTCTCTTTTTCCCTGGTTTTAGAAGCAGGATTGGAAATCAGTGGTTCTGGTTCTCACTTCCCATGTCAAAATCCACCCCTATCTAACTCTTCTCTGGCTCTGGGACCACGAATCACCCACAAACAGACTGAAGTGACAGTTGTCTGATTTTCAGCACAACTACTAGTTGGCCACTGGGACATGTCATTACCACTGGAACAGAGATGACCTCTTGGGAAAGCTGATTCACGTAAGGTTGTTCCCATATTTAAGTGCAGCCACTGAATTAGAGGATCTTTAAAGCATCCCTAGCACTGAGGGTCTACAGTTCTGCTATTTTTTAAGGCAGAATGGGAGAGCAGTGTCTGGAAAATCTAAGAAATTGAGGGGAGATGATGTATGCCACGATGCACCTCATCATGGAGGCCCAGACTGGCCCTGCTTCCAAACCAAAGCTCGAGTGCTGAAGCACAGGGCTGCTTGTAGCAGTGGGACTGTATCCTGGGACTGTCCACTCCTCTCTCCATAAAGTAGAAATAATAATAGCAATAATAATAACAGAAGTAATAATAGTGATGATCACAACAACCATAAAATAGCAGCATCTGCCTATGGACCCCTGCAAAGCTTAAACAGGCACCCAGTACACGGTAGATGCTGGTTAAATGTTATTCTCCTTTCCCTTTCCTCTTCAGCAGCAAAACTCATAAGAAATTTGAAAGAGAAATTTTAAGATGTAAATCTCTCTCTGTGAACTTGGGAAGCTCTCTCAAAATTTCTTAGTGATTTCAACTTGCACTAGTTCACAAGTGGTGTGATTTTCCCAATCTCTGCACACTGCCAGAAGGTCAGTGGCCATGTTCCACATCCCACATCCATGCACAACTGTCCACAGCAGCTCCTGCACGCCTCTCACCCTGTCTGGTTCTTCACTGGGCAGCACTGCTGCCTGGCAATACACGACTGCTGTGTGAGCCTCATGACAGCTGAACTCTGCCTGTTTTGTTTCGGTGAATATGGCCACTAAGTAAAATGGTATTTGACACATAGCAGAGGTTTGTGAAGAGGAAGAGGGGGAAAAGAGAGAATGTGAAAGTTCAAAGAGCATGTGTTGCATGCACAGGAGAGCACTATGTGCACTTCACATGTGGGTGAAGGTCTTGCTCCCCAGACTTGAGAGCACTAAGAAAGCAGGGGCCATCCCACTTCATCTGGGCATCTCAAGCAACTGATCAGAAGTTGGCCAAGTAATACTTCAGTGAATAAATAAGTGATTCCATGTCTTTAGTTTGTCTTGACATCCTTCCAGATATTCAAGAGGAAAATCAGCTCCAGAAAAGAGAAAGAACCCGCTTGGTCTCTTGACTGCAGAGAACTGTAATCCTAAAGCAGAGGTGGACTAAGTTCATGGGTTTGAAAAGCTCAATCATGATTTAGGAATGTGCAGCTTGCCATCATGTCAACGCAAACCCTGCCAGCAGAAGATTCAGTAATTGCACAGATTTCAAATAAAAGGCAGAACCAGAAGCTACCTCAAATGAGGAGTAAACCAGAAACAAAAGGAAACCCACTCATGTCAAAGAGGTCTTTGCGAGGGCTGCTCTCTGCGCTGCTGCCCGAGGCCAGACCAGCCTGCAGTGGGAGGTGCTGGGTATTGACATAGGTGGGGGCATCTCCCACAGGGCCCACATGCGCTTTCCCTTCTGGCATGCTGTAGATGTCCAGCGACCCTGCAACAAGAAGACAAGCCTTTTATCTCTCACAGTGGTAAAGCTATTTTTTCATCTGTTGCTAAGCCACCCAGCATAGAGAAATGCTTGCAAACAACCACAGTTTCAACTCCCCTCTCTGACTTCGTCACAAACACGGCTGTGTTCTGTTGAGGATGCTTTTTGCTCCTTCAGGTCACAACAAGAACTGCCAACCCACAGCGGGCAACCGTCACGTGGTGAGCAGCCTCCTCAAGACTCAGGGCTCCCTGACTCATTCCTGGGGAGCAGAGCTGACAGACCTATGGGAGAAGCTGCTTTGGTCTCTTCATCCCTTTTTCTAAGGCCCTGATGACTGAGCAGACACGTCTTATTGTCATTGCTCTTTTTGTTAAAGATAAGTGAATGCTTTATAATTAAGTGGCTGTTAGCAATTCAGTGCAAGGACTATTTTACAAAGTTACTTCATGGTAGACCAAGATGCTGCTCTAATAAAATGGAGCAGCCCATGTCTCCTGGAATGTCCTGGTTGACTGGGCTGAGGCTGGGGGGTAGTATCCCTGCTGTTGTCACTGCAATGAGCAAGGCGTTGCTGGGGAGCACCTACTATGTGGGTCATTGTGTGATTCTTTCTATGGTAGACCGCTTCTCACACATGTGGACACATTCTCAAATCACCCTTTGACTTTCCATCTCAGGAAAGAGGTTTCCATTCACAAGCTTTGGGCAGTGGGGTGTTGAAGCTGTTCAGTCTGGAAAGAGTCCACGCATTTCAAAAATGGCTTTCCCAGAGCCTGAGGGAGGAGTTTGGTGGGCATAGTACTGTCTCCAGTCTGTGAGAGTTCTGCTGAAACTCCTTTCCAGGAGAGCATCTTCTGCAAAGTTCGGCTCCAACACCACTGCTATTCCTAAGCTGACTTCTGTTGCCCAAGCTGTTTCCGGTTCCCTCACCCCAGCTCAGTGCTGGCTGGCTGCAGCAGACAGGGTTGGATGTGTTTCAACAAGTTGGTCTACAGAAGGAGCTTTGCAAACTAATTTTTTAAAGGAAATAAAGTGTTCTGTGATTAACCTCCTGAAGCTGGTCCTTCCCCACCTCAGATAATGGCAGGTTCTAAGCCTAAAATGTAGATATAACCTACCATGGACATCAGAGTTCAATTTTAATTAGGGGGGATGTTACTGGCAAAATAGTAAAGACATTCTGTATAGCTTACTTGTTGTACAGAAGGGCATACTTGTTGCTTTAAATAAGAACTTGAAATGTATCAAGAATTATGAGTGTCCAACTGCAGGCTCGAATCTAATTAGGGCTCTTGTTTGCCCTGGTGAGTTTCTCGTATTGCCAATTTTTGATCTAACCAGAGAACTTTCATACGCAAAAAAGGTGACCTCATTTTAAATAAGCCTGATACAGTCTTCAAAAAAGTAAATACCTAATGTAAAAAAATGTCTCTTTCCATCTAGCCAGTACCCTATGTCTCTATACCCATATAATATAAACGCATTTTAAACATCTATAAAACAAGATGAAAATATAGTGGAAAAGTGTTGTCTGCAAAGTTAGGCTACTTTCATCCTATTCTGAGGGCATGAAAGACAGGAGCTCTGCAGATGTGTTTCACTGCCTGGTTGGCCTGGGTGGGTTTTTGTTTGCTGGGAGAGGCCAGCCAGCAAACTCACAAGGAAGGCACTTTCAAATGGATTGTTACTCCCTGCCACAATCATTATAATGAAGGAGGAAAGCTTAACATTAAATCCACAAATGATTACATGTATAGACACAGAAGCATAAATTAGATCTTCATTCATTAAATTCACTCATTGCTCCATGAGACCTTTTAGAATCAGTAACCCAGGCCTAGAGTTATGGTAAGATTTATGGAAATGCTTCAGGAGAGAAAACATTTAAAGTTAAAGGGAACCTTTAAAGTGTGTGTGTGTGTGTATGTGTGTGTGTGTGTGTGTGTGTGTGTGTGTAGAAGTCACTGTCTCTAGTATAAAGGCTTGAGTTAGCAGTTACCACTGAGTGTTAAGCTGTGTCTGCATTAATTCTAAGGTGGGTGTATGTCTGTGTTAATGCTTTGATAAGATGAGAGAGCATCCTCCCCAAGGGCACAGGACCTGTAAGGGTTGTATCCCTGGAACCATTTATGCCTGAGGTCAATGTGTCTCTGTTCTTCCTGAAGCAGACCTGAGTGGGCGAGGCAGAAGAGAGGCATAGAGGGAGAACTGCTAGTTAATTCTGGGAGGCATGGAGGCTCAGCACTGAGGGTGGAGGCTTAGGGATGGCACAGAATACACTTCAGAGATTCCCAAGCAACACCAGTTTGAACTAGATAGAGGTGCCACAGCACTCCTGGGCAGCAAGCCTTCCTGAGGAGTAAACCAGACAGCCTCCAGGCTCAGGAGAGCAGGAGGTGCTTAGGGGTGCACACCAGTCCCGGTGCCTGGCAGCATCATCCCAGGAGGGTCAGCCACACCCCAGACAGTCACTTGGGAACCTGCAGCCCCACCCACAGCAGGTACTCTCGTGGCTCCTCCACCACTGCCCTGGGGATGACCCACTATTCCAGGAGCCTTTCATTCTTGCCAGCCTCCCCATATCTCTCACCTTGTCTGACAGGTGTTTGCTGCCAGTCTTCACCAAATGGATCTCCTAAATGTCGCCCCTGGTAGTAAGTTTGCTCTTTTCCTGCAAACTATAAGCACAGGTTAACACATGAAGAGGAAAAGAATCACTTTGTTCTCACCTCATCTTTGAAAGTCACAGAAGGGAAGAGAGGACCTCCACGTGGTCCCCAATCACACACAGTTTTCCCTTCATGCAGTGCGGTAGGCGTGAAGATTTGGAAATAAGTTCGTGGGGGTGTGAGGAAGAACATGCACATTCCATGTTCTTTTCATTACCCCCACAACCTCCCTAAATGTAGCTATAAATTGAGCTCCTCTTCATGCAGCTGCAACACTCAACGTGACCCAAAAGAAATTCCAGCTAGAGAGGACCAATGAGTCAGAACACTCCCTGACACACACACCATCATTGCTCATGCCTGGGCAAGTGCACCCAGCTGTTCCGAGTCAGGTGTGTGCACTCACATTCACTGGCATTTTGCTACACTTATTGGTACTATATTATTCCCATAAGGTAGATGATATCAAACAAACGCAGCAACTCTAGGAAGAAATTACCACCAGAGCATTTTGAGTTAATGAGAAAAATCAGGGAAATGAATTAAATAGAAAAGCTTACAAAATTCTCACCATTTATAAAACCTATGTCTATTCTCTTTTCAGAGAACCCAAAGAATCCCAGATCTTTACAAAGCCTCAAACTCTCTTCTCATTAAGATCACCATTTAACAGATGTTTCCTAGGACAGAGAGAGGAACCCCAGATCCAATCACAGCAGGCATTTAGGCTTTGACTAATAATATGTGATGTGGAAAGAAAAGCCTCCCCTGATTTTTTTGCTTTTGGGAAATCCAAGGGGATAAAGTCTGTGAGTTATTCTAAAGATTAGCTAGAACACCAGCCTGAAAATAAAGTTCAGTTAAAACCACCGGCCAAGGGGAAATGAGTAAGACTTACCTGCGCTGTGTCAGGGGCCTGGGGTCTGGCTTTCAGTCGGGCATCAGCAAAGCCCCCTGGAGGGGGTGTCTTCGTGGGAATGCTGTTATAATATGGGTGGTCGGAGGCCTCATTCTCTTCTTCTGTCCAGGGCTCATCCAGACTCTGCATTCTGTTACAAGAGGATTTTCCGGGGCAGAAATTTAGCTTGCAGTCAAAACCACAATTCTAGTATCTGTTATCACCCCTCAGGTGTCTGGGTTTCAGACATGTGTGGGAAGCAGATGAGGGTTTTAGCCAAATATGTCTGCCTTGTTAATAGCGTTACCCTTTGGGAAATTCCAGTCATATTTGAAACAGGAAAGACCTTTTAAAAAGTACATTTTAATTAGGAAAGGGATAATTTATATGTAAAGATAACTAGATCCCTAAACACAGGCATATTTCATAAATCATCAATTTTCCCAATGCAAAAATCAGCTAATAAATGGAAATTTAGTGATAATAAGGGAAATGGCAAATTAAGGACCTCTGAAAATTCTCTCCTCCTTAAAAGCAAACAGGAGAGTTAACAAAAATATCTTTTCTTTTTCAGAATTAACTTTTCAAAAAACCTGGAAATTAAACAGAAGTTCATAGCCAATGAGGGAATGGTCATTAAAAACAGAACAGAAAAGAGCTGCAAGAATAGCACTTTTGTGGCATTTCAGCTCGTCATTTTAATTTCCCATCTCCATGGTAGCCTTGAAAATCAAAGCCCATATGCAGTGATAAGCAGTCATAGAGGTGAGCAGCACAATACTGAAGTTCCTTGGAAGTCCCACCACCAGGAACCACTATTATATGAACTATCTGGTCACTCTCTAAAAGATCCTACTCCCAAGACCATCTTTGGTTAACAGGATTCAGAATTTGCCCAGAAAGGAGAAAGCCTCTCCCCCAGGACCTTGTAGAAAACAATTAGAGGCATCTGTTTGACTTGATAGCTCCCTGAGGCAATAGGTAACATTTGGGTCAAAGAGTAGTCTAACCAAAAAGGTAGGAAATCAGATGTCCCTAGGGACATGATAAGCTTCAATAAATTTCTAGAAAAGGCCAGTATGACTGAAGATCTGAAGGATACAGCAAAGGAGAGAGGGGGAGGGGGTTAAAACAAGAAAAATACAAGGGAATCTGGTGATGGTTTACAGATAATATGGTGGCAGGAGAACTACCAGGACTACATCTGCAGGGAAAAACTAGTGACCGTACAAAAATGAACAACAATCTAAGAAAATTTCAAAAATTGAAAAATTATTTAACATAAAAGTTCAGGTATATGATAGGGCAGTGTGTGTCTAGGGTTGTGTGCCTGCTCAGGAAATGTGTGAAACATTCCTACTTCTCATATCTGATTGACTTTATAACCTGTACATCAGGAAGTAAAGACAAAGCAAAAGTTACCAAGTGCTTCCTGAGTGCTGAAGGTTTGCCCCAGCACATAAACAATATCTCGGCAAGGACTGAAAGAATGATCGTGTGCTGTATTTCATGAAAACTCTGCAATCATTAATTGATAAATCAACTGCAGAGTTGTCAGCAGCCATAAATGACAAAAAAATAAAGACCGTATGGAGTTAGTTTGGAGAAGTCATTAAAAGAATCTGAGGAGATGAGAAATCTAATTTCCAGATATGGCATGTTCTATTATTTAAAACTTTCACTTTCAACAACAACAAAAAGATGCAAGAAGAAGAAAAGAAGAAGAAGAAGAAGAAGAAGAAGAAGAAGAAGAAGAAGAAGAAGAAGAAGAAGAAGAAGAAGAAGAAGAAGAAGAAGAAGAAGAAGAAGAGAAAGATGCAAAAATCAAGAAGTATGGGTCCCATAAGGAAAAGAAAATCATCAATAGAAACTGTCCCCAGGGAAACTTACATTTTAGACTAAGTAGACAAAGACTTTAAATTAGTTACTTTAAATAACTAATTTATTTCTGAGAACTTAAGGAAGATCACATATAGAAAACTAGATGCTAAAGAAGGAATGTTTATCTTACCACATAGAGAATATCAATACAGACAAATAATTTTTTAAACAACCAGTTAGAAATTCTAAGGTTGAAGACTCTAACAATTGAAATAGGATTCATTAGAGGGGCTCAGGTTTCAACAGGCAGAAGAAATCAAGATGGAGTAAAGTAAGAATTTTTAAAAAATGACCACCCGCCAAGACCTATGGGATGCCATTAAGAAAAACAACACACTCATGATAGAGTAACAGCAGGAAAAGAGAGACAGCAAAGGCAGAAAGACCTTTTGAAAAATAATGACTAAACTCTTCCCCAATTTAATGAAAAGCATTGATCCATACAAGGAAGAATCTCAAACAATCTTCAAGTAGGATAAACTCCAAGGTTTCTCAGTGGAAAAAGAAAGAAAAATTATCTTTCAGGGTAGGTAAAGATTTCAGGGCGATGAAAGGAAACTTCACAACACTGAAGGCAAAAGTAGATCCTGCCCTCTTGACTAAATCTCAGAATATGACTATCAAAGTTTGGGGGAAAAGTGAAAAGTGAATAGAGAAAAAGTAAACTTTTATTTATTATAGTAAATATACTAATATAGTCAGCTTTTCTCATGCAAATTCTATCAAGGACAGTACGGAATACTCAATATGGCCACTTTGCTTCCTTTTTATTTTATTTTATTTTACATTATAAAAAGACAGGTTTATTTGGAAAAGGAGAAAAATAGAGGCACCCACACAGTCAAAGGCAAGCAGGAGAGTTACTTCACTTCCTTTTAAATGCTTGATGCTGGATGAAATATTCATAATAATTTAAGGAAACTCAATGGTAGACACTGAACATTTTTGCAATAAATTAAATATCTTATAACTTTTTTTCTTGCTTACTGTTTCTCTTAACATTTAAAATAACTGCCTGGTCACAATTACTTCAATTTTAGAGAGAAAGCCTCTGAGACTCAGATCTGCTGAGAACTTGTTCAGGACCAGAGAAGGCTCTATGCTCTGAGGCCATACAGAACAGTTCAACAGCAGGGACACTGCTGTCCTGAGGGCACAGAGGTAGCCTCTAAGTCAGGCTCAGTCCACCTGCAATGACAAGGACATTGGGGCATGCACAACCTGTGTGATGCAGACCCAGATCTCCTCCATAGGAGGCGACCTATGGAGCTATCACGAGTACAGAGGAACCAAACAAACATGTATCACAATGCTTTTTGTAGCCTCTGCTACTGTCATCATAGTTTCAAGAAAATGCTTTTCTGAACATCCATCACAGTGCCCACATATTGGTTACCATATGTCCATTCCTTTAGCCTTGAACCAGCACAGGGCAGGTTTCCATGACCTGAAAGCCCAGAGCAACTCATGGTCTTTGTCAGGAGCTCGCCTGGGCTTTTGGTGACTTTGTCCTTTTCTCCTTTGGAGTGACAGGAAGGTGGTTAAGATGCAGAAAAACCAGTACAAACAGCCTCACCGCCTACTCACCGGTCGTGAAGAGCAGGGATCTTGGAAGGACACTGCAGGTATTGCTTAAATCGGAGCTCGAAGGCTTGTCCGATGGATCCGATGACATCCTGGGCTAACCCATCACAGCATTCCAGAATGTGACAAGCTGTGAGAGCAAGGGACACAGGCCCATCACGACAGACTCAGATACATGCTGCAACCCCCTGCAAGGAGCCTGTCCTGATGAAGATGAATCTACAGCGACATCATTTTGTTACCATCCTACAGCATGCACTCTCTATTACTTTGAGCCTGGCTATTCATGTAGGTCCTCAGAAAGCATGTTTTACTAAAGCATAGATAAAAGCTTGGGGTGTTAGTCAGAGGAAGACCCCTCAGAGGCCTGGTAATTGCTTGGTGGCGGGCCTCACAGAGCCACAATGGCATGTCATCCTGGTGGTGAAGGTGCCAACAGCATATCCTGCTCCTCCTCATAGCAGTTTAATTATAGTATCTTCTCGAGTGCATTGTTCTGGTATTATTTTGTGGGAGCTTCACAGATCAGGATGTCTGCTCTCTTGAATTAAAATTCTCAGCTGTTATTTCCTCAAATAAATTTTCTAGAATATCTGTCAATGTCCTGTGATATGGATATTATTTCTTTTTCTATTACCCTCCACACTGAGGAGCTGCCCACCTCAACTGTGACTAACAGTAAGACATAATATGCCCTGACTTTGGTGAAGGGGCCAAGAAAGTGCGAGAAAGTGCAGGGCATCAACATTTATCCAACTGTGTAAAGACAAGAGGTGACAGGGATCAAGCACTACTTACCTCTGCGGTTTACTGGGTCCTTGGCTACATAGGCAACATAGTCTGTTGTGTCCTGTCAAAGAAAAATGGAGTGTCTGTGTCACTAACACAAGCGACACAACATTGAGCCAAGTAAGTAACCATATGCCCCAGCTCCAGGCCCCCAAGACAAATTCCTCAGTCTGTGCAGTGGCAAGAGCAAAGGGCATCATATGAGAATGGTGCTGATGGAGCAGGCCTGAGGGTTCTCACCCATGGCCAGTGGGCCCTGGCACTGGTATTGCCTGCCCTTCCATCATCTGAACAGCCAGGACACAAAGGGCATCAGGGACATTGAAAGTTCTACGTCGGTGGTTCTAAAAAGAACCAGATTTGAAAATTCTGAGTCAGCTCTGTCTACACAGCAATTCTCACATTCAAGCTGTGGTCAGAAGCTCTCCGGTGCTGGCTAAAACACAAATTGCTGAGCCCCAACCTGAGGCTTCTTAATCGAGCTCAAGGTAAGGACCTCAAAAGTGCATTCTGATCAGCTTCTGGGGCATAGTGTTGCCAGTCTGGGGCCACCTTGGTGGCAAACACCCACTATGGGTGGATAGAAGGTTTTCTTCTTCCTGGACATAAGCTGTGACTGTAATTCTTTTCAGTTGCTACAAATTTAAGAGGGGTCTTGTTCTTTCTCCCCCACAACTGAGTAGATTCATCTCACTCCCACATCGCAAGCCTGCTGATCTACCTCCTCCAAGCATCTTTGCCAACTTCTTCCTCCACTAGCTAAAACCAAGACCACTTTTTGCTAAAAGATAACAGCTAAAAAATATTTCCAGATACTAATCATGTTGGTGGCATGATTTCTGTGATCTTTTCTGTGTTTTCCTGTTTCAATAATGAACATGCATAACTTGATAAACAAAAATGAAAGCTTCATGAAAAAAAGAAAACTAAAAACAAGCTGTCTCTAGGCTGGGCGCTGGGGGCTGTATTCAGGATCTCACCCTTACAGGTGAGGTCTGAGCCTGATCAGCACACTGAGGAGACCCAGACCTCAGATGAGTCCAGCAACTACACGTGTTTTCATTTCAGAGTCATCAGAGGAGTCAGTAAGTCTCTTAATTCCTGAAACTGGAAAGACTTCCCTGCAAAGCTGACATTTTCCACATTCAAAAAAGGCTCAGGGTGAGTAACTGGATCAGGTCACCCCCACCGTTGCAGCACATTCCCAAGAGCTATTACTTTGGGACAAGGGTCTCAAGGTCATTGTGCTCAGCATCCTAAAGATTCTCCACCAAGTTCCCTCATGGCTGCTCTCTTTGGGCAGAAAAAGACCCTTCCTCTCTACTGTACTCCAGAAAGCTGCCCAGAGAGAGAGGGAAGAGGTGGCACAAGGATGCACTGCGTGCAGGGCCAGTGCTTTCTGGACATCGGTTCTCACATTGACAACCACCCTTCAGACAGGGGAAGGGAGGCTCTGCCAGCAGTCTTGACATGATGAGCTGCCACCTCCAGCCATTCTCCAGCATGCAGCCCAGCTGAGTTGCTTTCTCCTCCTGCTCAGGTCACTGCCCATAGGTTCACTTAAGGCCCAACTTGGGAAGGAGAGTGGGAAACAGTCAAACAGGTCAGTGACTTCTGGACATTCCCATCAAGGAAAATCTGGCCAGACACATGGACTGTCACTTGCCATTACAGACACTTCCTGGTTTCAGGAGAGCATTCTTAGGGAGTGCCAGTCATTCTCAAACTGAGATCCTTAGAGTCCTTGGGTTGGGCAGACACGTTCTCCAGTGTCTGCGATATCATCAGAGATGCTTTGTTACTTTTATGTCTCCATTTTCCATGATAATCATAAAAATTAATATAAGAATCCCCAGGATCATCTGAACCACTGTTGTGTCATGCAATCTCTGTGCCAAGATTGGCAGTTGCATTTCCAGCCTTCTGGGTGCCAGGTTTTAAAGAATGAGAAAAGAACAGTCATACCAGATGCCTTTGGCCTACATGAAGTGAATTCATGTCCCATTTGTGCATGATGATGGATGGTGGAAGCATGTACTTGATAGAGGAACTTGTGGAAGAGCTGCCTGGTGCTCACAGGGGATGGTGAGGTCAGAGGAAGCTGCGTATAGTGGCCAGACCCACAGCCACATCAGGAGCAGAGCTTCCAGTCAGCAAAACTCGATCCATCCTCATAACCATGATGTTGCTTGGAAAGTTACCAACTTTACAAAGCTTCCTAGTATTTAACTTCTAAATGATTAGGGTTCACAGTTCCACACAAAACATACACTCAAGGAGCCTTTCCTCAGTTCAGCTGTGTATATATTTGGGTAACAGGATTAATTTGAGTCAACAGTAACATAGACGAGGACATTCATTTCAAGCTCTGACTCCAGCCTGAGGAACTGTTGTGGGCTCAAAGTAAGGCCAGAAGAGCTGAAACGTGTCCCCATCACTGAGAGGTGGTCCCAGCCTAGGCAGGATGTGGCTCCTCTGAAACCAACACTGGCCCTTCCCAACATGGCAACAGAGTTACTGCTGCTCAGAATGGTGGTCCTGGCATCACCAGGCACACACAGAGCATCTGGGTTCTAAAGATGGGGGCTCATCTGTATACATCTGACTCTCTTCTCTCTCCCCGGACTTTCTGAGTCTGGCCAAGACTCAAATGATCTTAGGTGATCATTTAATACCCAGGAATAATAGTAGGCGATGATCAG
Organism: Uropsilus gracilis; assembly: GCA_004024945.1. Classification (NCBI taxonomy): domain Eukaryota; kingdom Metazoa; phylum Chordata; class Mammalia; order Eulipotyphla; family Talpidae; genus Uropsilus; species Uropsilus gracilis. The sequence continues at coordinate 51,429 of PVHY01007186.1, forward strand.
TATTGCGCTTTTCTGTTAAGGGATTAACATTGTTTTCTAGTCTGTCCTGGTCATTCCCAAATACCATTTTTCTTATCTGGTAAACTGAGGCACAACTTTATAAGGGACATATACACTACACATCCGAACAAGAACCAGAACCTAGTATTGGTTTTATTTAAAACAACTATCAATCATATGGTTGCAAACCAGTGTGAAATGAAAACTCATGCACAAAATGAGCTCATTTGCATTGCTTCACATGAAGTAATCAGCCTTCCTCTGCCCCAGCATGAGGATTTTTTCTGTGTGAAAGCAGTTCACATCCTGTGAGCATCTGGGAGGAGAAAATCATTCCAACACTCGCCAGTAGGGTGTAGGTTGGCTTTCTGCCTCCACTAAGAAGATCATCCTTTAGGTGAGATTTGAGGCTCCTGAGAGGAGCCCCTGCGCACATGTGCAAGCTGCTTCCTTTTCTCAGGTTGGGTAACCGCAAAATTTAAGACATTGACTCTGAGCATCACGCTGGGCAGGCTGCTTGCAGCTGCAAATTCAGACAGAGATTTAGGAGCAGGAGGTAGGTGCAGGCAGGGACTGTGCCTCTCCTATAGATACAATCTAGAAACATGCCTGGACTGGGTCGGATGGGAAGACAAGAATACAAAATGCCTGCTGTAAATCACAGTTCTTTTATTATGACAAAGCTACTAAACGCAAAAGAACATGTTCCTAGACTAGAGAACCAGTTTTTGGAGTACATTTGTCTCTAAGAAAAATGAATTCTATGGTCCTAACTTTTAAATGTTTCTGTGGATTGGTGAAAACTTTGCTTAGACCAAGGAAAAACAACATGACTCCAAAAAGGTTTTTCTTGTCATGTTGTTTTCCCTTCTTGGGGTCTTTTCTCCCCCTCTCTGCTGCAAAATGCTGATTTTGTTTTCTTCCCAGTTCCTTTTGTACCTCATTCCCTGGATACTGGCTTCCTAGCCTCAGTTTCTTCAAAGGCCCAGGCTGCCAACAGCTAGTGTTCATGGGGCCCTGCCAACAGAGGGCTGGGTTCTGGGTCCTGCCTTTCTGAACAATGAAACTGAACTTTGGCCTCATGATGCAGCCTTCCCAGGCAGCCAGAGAAGCAAACTCCCTGGTGAGTCCACCTTCTACAGACTATTTCCACTTTGTTCTCCATTCTCTGCTCTCGGCAGCTCCTTTCCTGTTGGCAAAGCAAACCATGAAAAGACTACAGAGCTAAATTTGGAGAAAAAAAAACGCCAACTTTAAATATTTGTGAATAAACCAGACTAATGCTCAGCCTTTGAATAGATTTGAAATATAAAGATGAAGGGGTTACCTAGCAGAGGTCTAGCAGAACAAAAGGAACCAACCAGGGGAGATAGAGAGGGTCAGGAGATTAGAAGAGCCTGCAGCTCTGAAAAACTAGGAAGACATTCACAGCTGGAACTTCAGGGATGGTGGATGGGCTTTGGCTAATGAAATAAAAATAATATGAGATTTTCATCCAGGATTATCCCTAACAAAATGATACTCATGTCCCCCTGAGTATCATTATGCAATCAAGGAAGAAATAGTGGGCATCCTAGTTTACATTCTTTCTAGTGTTTTAAGAAGCATTTTCGAAGCAGGACCCACTGAAAAGTTCACAATGAAAAAGCAAGCAACTCAAGGACTTACCGGGTCTCCCCCCGAAGCGAAGGAGATGGATTGCATGTGATGGTTTGCTATAATCTGCCAGATACAAATAAGAAAGAAGGTGGTGTTATTACCCCGCCATGTGTTGGAATACCAACTGTTTCTTGGTGAGCAATATAAATCAAGAAGGCTTCCTGAAAACTGGTGAAACTGGTTCCCATATGAAACTAACAGTTATAAAAGAAGCAAAAACGTATACCTTTAATGGACTTATGCATCCTGTCAGCAGTCCATCTAGCTGCATTGCCAGGATTAGCTCACTTGAGTCTCACAGCAGCCTGTGATGTAGAAATTATTGTGACCCCATTTACAGATGAACAGCCCGAGGCCCAGAGATGAGTCACTTGCTTCAGACTCCACAGCTACTACCAGGCACAGCTGTAGCCAAACACAGGGTCTTAACATCCACGTGTCTCTAAGAAAGGAAGCGGCTCTCACCCCCACATAAAACACTTTCATTTCTATTTCTAAACACATGTGGGGGCTTTGATACAGACCCCAGGTCAAAGTGGGGGGAAGTATGTCTGTCCCTCAAATTACTCCATTTGCATAGAAATTAGAAAGCCTTCATCCCAGTCTCAAAATCAGTGCCATCTCAGGCACTCTTCTCATTTATTAATTTAAGAACCAGTGAGGACACTCCAAGTTAATTTTAAAATGGGAAATTTCCATTAGCATTATAAACTGCAGAGTACACTGGAATTTAATAGGCACTGAGTAAATTAGAAGCTGCCCTAAATTTAAAAAGATACATAAGTCATCTGTGCTATTTTTATCTTTTTTAAGACAATGTAGTGACATTGAAGTAAATTTCTGGCAGTGGGAAGACCACGTTGGTCTCTATCCCAAAACAACCAGGGTTTTCTGCTAGCTGCCCCTTATGCTGCTGGGTAGGGAGTAAGCCCTATTCCTACTGTCTCTTGACTTTTCCTAACTAAGTATCTGTAAAACTCAAAGTAAAGTTTGAACCAAATTATAAAATAAAGATAATTTATAAAATTTATAAATTATAAAATAAATGTATTTGGATGCTCGCTTCAGCTGTTTGCACCTGCAAAGCTACACAGGATCCGGGAAGATGTGAACATATAAAATGGACAGAAACAGTGAGGCTGACTGCACAGTGCCCGGGCAAGCCTAGTCAGGTCAAGGTGATAGCTGTCCTTTGCAGCTCTCTGGACTCCAGTGCCTAGTTCAGGAGTACAGGTACCCCAGAGAAACAATGCAGACACAGCTTCCCAAGGATGATAAACTGTAACTTCTAAAGTTTTTAAGTTTTTACTTAACTTTTGCTTATAAGGCAACATTAAAATTTGAATTTAGAAAGTTATGAAGATGCTAAGATTGGGGAGTAAGTGGACCTTCACGTGACCCATACAATGCATGGGCCATCAGTCAGTAAGGCAAATGATGGAGTCCAAAGAGGGGACTGGGTGTACCAAAGGTTAGTCCAAGCATTGTGATGAGGATCTAGAATTTATTTCAGGGTGGTAGTAGGGGAGGAATAAAAGAAGTAAGGATGACAAAATTGATGATTTTATGATAACATGAATGTACTTAGAAGAAATCATATTAGCAGAAACAAGTCAAAAAGAAAAATACAGAAACCAAATGGTTTCACTAATATACGGGATATAGGAAAAAAATAAACAAAAGCCATGAGGAAAAGTTAAAACAACCTAACCACCAAACAGAAGCACACAACTTGGGGCAGGGGGGAAAGGAGGAGAATGGTGGGGAGGGGAGGAGTAAATTCCTGGGATTACAATGATGTGAAATTTATATATAAATAAATGTTTATAAAAAGAAGTAGGGGGTTGCTATCTGCTTACCTGGGGAATATGGAAATCAATAAATGTAAATATTTACCCTGGTGACCCACTTCAAAAGTCAAGAAGAGCGTCATTCACATGCTGTCTCTTGCTGTGTAGACATTTAAATCCCAGTTCACTCTGCCAGCAAGGGAGCTCATGCTGAAGGTTACCTCCCTATTAGAGTTCCCTGCATTTCCCCTCCTTCGGCTTCAGAATGCAGGGAAGGTGAGAAGACTGTTGGTACCCAGGACAGCTACTCAGAAGCCCAACTGTCCAGATAAAGGGGCTAAGCCATCAGTAACGCCTAAAGACAGACCCTACACAGGAGCTTGGCCATCCTAGCAGATGCTACCCCATATACAGCCTTGCCTGGTTAGCATGAAACTGACCCTCTTGGGTGCGCCATAATGGTGCATGGCCCCAGCACTGAGAAGCCCAAGATAATGATGGGGAAAATACTGTCAGTGAGCACACAGGCCATCCATTGCAAAGGTGAGAGCCTGTGCACTGCTGAACCAAGAAAAACAGCATCAGAGAAGATGAGTCAGGCCACGGATGTGAAGGGGAGCCTGTGTACATGCACGTGCTTCCCCTTTATGTTGCGGTGAAGCAGTGTACTTTTTGCATTGGATGCATTATATTGCATTGTATGCATTCTATTTCATGCATCATGCTCAAGAGCAAATAACTTACACAGAGTTGTGGATATAATTATATTTCAATAATTATGTATATATTATAATTAAATGGAAATACTTATGTTATGAACATATTGATTCCTATTATTTGTTTGGCAACCCTTGCAAGTGACCAAGGGTCTTCACCTTGCAGACCAGTGAAGACTTTGCACATTATGCACCACAGGGAACCAGTACAGGTGGTAGCGGGCTCCTAAAAAACACCCAGGGAATGGGGTTGGGTAGTGGAGCTACAGACCTGTTTGGAGTCTGGCGTGCGCAGGTTCAGGCTGGCAGTGGATATGGTCAGGGAGATGTTCATGCCTGCAAACTGGAGGTTGCTCTTGCCCAAGATGCTGGACAGCATTTTGCTGGGAGGCTGGGGAAGCAAGCAGTGATTTAAGTGTTTGATTCACTGGAAGACACACTGTCCAAAGCTCTATGCAATTTCTCTTTCTGTGTCCTCATCACTTCATCCATTGCCTTTTTTAGTACTCAAAGGCAACCACAAAATCTAGAGTGTGCAATATGCAAAATACAACATGCCCGATGGACACACACTGAGGGGAGGAGCCTCAAGGATGGTAATGTCAAAGGGAGCCTCTGGCATGTGGGATGTGTCCCATGTGGGTTTAAGCCTAAGGAAAGTGCTGCTGGCCAGTGCCCACTTACTGCTCTGTAGACTCAGAAGCCAGTTTCATCCCAGAAGAAACATATTACTCATCCCACAGTAAAAGGGACCAGCTCATGGGGTTGATGAGCAACCCCACGGAGTCCTGAGAACACTGATGGGGACAGACTACAAATCCTCAGCCAGAACATCCTTCAGGCTGGTCCTCACATGGATGGGTCCAATAGAACCCAGTGGGCCTAGAGCCAGCATAAGCATGGACAGACCAGACACAGCTCAGTTCTTACTGATGCATCTATCAATCTATCAGAAATGTCCTTGATACAGGAACTGATAGGTGGTGTTTCCCAGGTGGGCATCTTCTTTCTGGGTATCTGAGTGGGCACTGCCAACTGCTGCCTATCTGTCCAATGGTGGCTGCCACCATCTTCCTTTTTCAGATTAGAACATGCCCTCTTCAGATATGTTAATTAACACTTCTTCTTAACCAGACATGCACTGTTTTTGAATCTCTTACCAGAGTATTTAAAAATAAAGATGCCTGGGCCCCATTCCAGCAATTCTAATTAAGTACCCAAGTGATGGAGCCCAGAAATTGCCATTGTTTCTGCCATTTCCACCATCAGAACCATTAGGAATCCCAGGACTAGCTAGTGGGCACCACCTGCTCTGAAAGAGAAAGTTTCTTTCTGTTGTCAGATGCCCTCCTAACTCCAGTGCCCAGAGTTCTGGAGGACTGCCTGGTTCTCCTTGTTCCCCCATAGGCTGACCCAACTAAGTCTCATGCAAAGTTCTCTCTCTGCCTGAGCCCAGTTGCCCTGAGTGTCCATGGGTGCCTCTCCACGAGGGCACACTGTCTGCAGCACTGCGAGTACCAGAGGCAAGCACCTCAAAACCTCAGCTTTAGGACTGACTCAGCTTCTCAGAGAAATGCTGCCTCACAATTCAAACTGAGCATAGAAGAGTCCCAACATTGGTGTGCAGTTAAGGAACATTCCGAGATTTCCTCGGAACTTTCTCTTAATCTCGATGGTTCTTCTCTTCCGTCTCGGCCACTCCCCGGGTGAAAAGCACTGCATAGGGCTTGAGCAGGTGGCCCCGGGGCCAATGCTGGGTTCCAGCACTTCCTCAATGGTGGCTTGCTATCTTAGGTCCCTTTTCATCCTCTGTAAATGGGACATCAGTGGTGTTCCAGAATTCAATTTTATCAACTAGTAAGATGGGGTTGTTAAATTTCTCAGTATTTTTAAGTATCTTATGAGCTGACCACTAAGAGTAGAGGCTATTAAAATTAGTTGATATAAACTTTCCATGAAATACCTACCAGCCCTTCAAAGACAAATGAATACCTTTCCTCAAACATACAGATTTAGGGATGCATGCCCTCTACCCCCTAAGCCACCTGCTAACTCTCTAGCAGCAGACAGTGGGCATCCACTAGAAGGAGCTGTTCTCATGAAGTGAATTGAGGTACCTCAGGGCTCAGAAGAACATGTCCCTTACAGCCTAGTTCCACAAGGGTAGGAGCCAGGGTTCTACATTCTTGGCAGTGACAGCTCAGTCCCAGCATGTGGCAGAGAAAGGAGTCTGAGCTCTCTTTTGTTTTGAAAAGTGACAAGGGCAGGGCCATGGGAAAAACAAAGGAGACCCAAGGTGCTAGTGGTGATGGAAGAGAAGGAAAGGAGGAGACACAGGTGGACATGTCCAGGCAGTACCTTTCTTTTCTTGAAGGCTCCCTTTGCACCAGGGGCAGCTTCGCAGATGCGGCTGATGGCTTCCCTTGAGAACAGGAGGAGAGATCTGGTTATCACAAGCCAGTCAGATTACACACCCCAGAAATCACTCTGCACATCCCCAGAGGAAGAATAGCCCATGGATTTCAGCATGGGGAATGGGCTTGCCAAGCTAGGCCTCACCCGACCTCTTCTCTCCAGAGAGCCCAGCAAGACACAGACACTAGCAAATGCCCGTCCTTTGGCTGCTGTGTCCTCGTTGTGAGCTATGTCTAAATGTCATGCTTTTTTTTTTTTTTTTAAGTTTGGCTAAGATTCTATTTTAAAACTCCATAGCCTCCAGCAGGCTTTTGCCAGTCACACTGTGGCATGATGCCCAAGCTTATCAAGTCTGCTATAGATCAAGACCCACCTGAGTGAGTCAGAATGTCATTTTGAAAGATTCAGCTCGCCAAGCTTTGTTTCCAGCTTCTGCAGTTAGGAAATAGTATAGAATCAAGAGGGTTTCAGGGGAAGAGAAGAACCCCAGAATACATAGATGTATAGACTGAGGCCTGGGCTGGTCAGTTCATGAGGCAGCTAGCATGTCCCCAGGAAGGAAGCAGGGAGCCTGCTGGGTGTGTGGGGGGGTGAGTAAGAGGCCCAGAAGCAGAGGGTCTGACAGAGATCTGCTGGGAGCAGCACTGGGCTAGTGGAAGAGGACAAAGGTCACACCAGATGTGAGACTCTTGGGGAATGTGAGAAGGGGGCCATGGCTGGGGGAGGCACCTGAATGCAAATCTAGCTCAGGTTGGTGAGGAAAATGGGACATTATGTACAAGGAAGCTCCAGAGTCAGAATTCTAGAAAGAAGCCTAGTGAACTCAACTTCCACATGTAGAGGGAGAGTGTAGGGAAAAACAAAGAGGGATTTGGAGGTTCACTAAGCAATTTAAAAGAAGAAGATAAGGGATCCTCAGCAAAATTCCACAAGATGTCTAAATGGAATTCTTTATGAAATTATTTTCTATCATTTAGATGAAAACTTATTACCATCACCATACAATGCTTTCAGGAGATATATGTCCTTGCAAAATTAGGTAAGAGACTATTAAAATAAGCTTTGCCAAATTTTTTTAAAAAATAGAAAAGCCATTCAATTTATTACAAGGAATGGGGGGAATACTATTCTGAAAGTCCAAATACCATACAAACTGGAAACTGAATTATAATGACTCTAGAAAAAGGTGTTTTTTTAAAGAAATAAATATGTTTGTTTATTTTATAATAATTGTCCAATCATTGTTTCTTCAAAATAATCATCCAAAGTACTTTCTAAAAATAGATTTCTGGCTGAAAGTCAAGTTGTCTCTTTAGAAAACTAATAAACCCACTCTCTGTATTTTACCTGTTTAATTTTTTTTAAAAGTACAGTGCATCTTTGCCCTGTGCTTATTATAGTATGTGATATATTTAGCAGAGCAAAGTCGGTCAATCTTCAAGGGTCCCTGCAGACTAGAAAGCTGTTTTATTAAAAAGAAGGCTCCTGGAAGTCATCCCTTAAATATCCTTAATAAGCATCAGATTCCTTTTCCCATCCACAGATATAGAAAATAAGAGGAAAAAAATCAGTCTTGGATGACAATTTCCAAAAGGGTAGCTGTCAGTGTCTAACCTATTATGTAAGATGGATGCCCTCCACCTTCTGATCTAGTTAGATCAGGAAGCTTCAGCAGCAGCCTGACCACTTCTGAGTGCTTCTGGGACAGGAGGTGGAAAAGGAAAGCGAGTAGGCGTTCTGAATGGGGTCACGGAGAAGGCACTACAAATTATAAATACCTTCTATCAAAGGAGTCCCCCCACCAAGAGGCAGGAGACCGGAGGGTACAAAGACTCAAACGTTTATCCTTAAAATTTGCCAATGTAACCTAGAAGAAATCATATTGGCAGAAACAAGTCAGAAGGAAAAAAAGCAGAAACCAAATGGTTTCACTAATATATGGACAACCAAACGAAGTACAGAACTGGGGGAGAGGACCAACTGGAGCGGCTAGGGAGGAGGTGGTGAGTGACCCCCAGGGATCACAATGATGAGAAATATATATATATATATAATTTTTAAAAATTGCAAATGTTAGAAAATTCCATGAATGTCTCAGAGCTGATGTTCCCAGGAAAAGTCTAGGCATTTTATTCCTGCAAGACTCCCCAGGAGATGGGCAAATCAAGTTGCTTTTCAGAAAAATAGTCTCCCTTTATCACTGGCACAGACTTGTTTCTCATGCTCTGGTGTGTGTGAATCCTCTTTTCAGCCAGGATGATGGTATCTATTTCTGTGTGAAATAGAAATGTGACAGAGCTATTAATAATTGCACTATTTAGATGACTGAAATTAGTAACTTTAACTCCAATGTCTAATTTTAAATAGAACAACTCTCGTTGTCCCTTCTCACTAGTTAAGTACAGTGCATTTCGGTGAGCAATACTACTTTAAGTTATTCCTTTAGCAATACTTATTTAGCTTTGTGAAACTCCATTTAATCCTGCTCTGAGTACCAGGTAGCAATTCTGCCCTGTTTTTAATAATAGAGATTGCTTCTCGACATTCTGTTTGATACAATCCCATTTCGGTAAGACAGACCATGACCTCAGAGCTCAGCTAATATGAAAATGGGGTATTTGGCACTTCTGTGGGCATTTAAAGTAACTGGAGCCTGTCCTGATGCCAATCCTCACTTTCTCATGATTTCACCATCTTCTTTCATTCTGTCTAAAACTGTCATCATTCCAGCCAGGACCTTTCACAGTAATCATTTTTCTGTTTTAATGTAGGGTTTTGGAACTGCATTCTTTGAAATCATGCCACACCATTTTTTCCCTATTTATTTACTTCATCATAGCCTGCTTAACCTCTACATACATACACACACACACACACACACACACACACACACACACATACTGTATAAATTAAAACAATAAAAAAAGAAATCTGGGTGATTTCTGACTCACAGGTTATCTTCTATTCTGAGAAGACAACAATAAACACATATAAGGGCAAATTGCACCCCACTTCATTAACAAACAAAAAAGAATGGTTTATCTTGTGAAAAGGGCAGACTATGCAACCAGTAAACAGTTACTTTGGCATGAGGATTCCTTTGAGCTAAAGGTAATTGAGAAACAGCAGATTGCGGAAAAGTTGCTCTCCAAGCATCTACCTAAAACAACATATAAATTTGTCCCCTCCCTCTCTACCAGGCAGGACAGAAATAAATCACCTGAGACAACTCTAGATTCTGATAGCACAGGAACACAGCAGAGAATCTACATAACAAACCATGTGGCCTGCCTTTACCTTCCATCACTTCTCCAATGTACTTACCTTCCTACCCTTTGCTGCCCCCAGAAACTCAATGTCCTTGTCACTTCTCTACAGGTCTATTTTCATTGGGTTAAAATGGTATATAAATCCAAGCCCTCATTTCATCTTTGAACTAGTCATCATTGCATGTATTAGCCAGCTTTTTTTTTCTTGGAGCACCTGTCTTCAGTTGGTTCAACTTGCAGGCCCAGCAAAAGAACCCCAGAGAACAAGAAAAAATGATTTTTCTTTCATACAGTGATAAACATGGTCACATAAGGCTGTGGGTGGAAGCTTCCCCAGTGAGTTGCGTTCCTACCTCACCACTTGTATGCAAATACATCCTAAATAGATCACAAATTTAATTTGCGTGTAGTTAAATCATAAGTCTTAAAGAAAACCAAGAGAATTTTTTTAATGATCTTTGAATGGAAGGGTAATACAAAATCCATAAACCATAAGAGAAAAATGACATGCTCACAAGCATAAAATAAAACTTATGCACTGGGGGTAGGGGGAATGGTAACATTTTATAGTTAAAGAGTTCCTCAATTTAGGTCAAAATATGAAACTATATAATAGGGGGACAAAGAGTTTACAGGAACGGAAACAGGGAAACACAAATAGTTAAAGAAATGTTGACAATGTTCTGAAATTTGCTCATAAAAAGAATACAAATCAGAATCAATGCTAGAGTTCCATCACCGTCAGAGTAAGATCTTGTATGGAAAGCACTCTATACCCACGAGCAAGTAGCATGGCACAGCCTATATGGGCCTTTGATCATGTTCCCTCCAATCCTCCCCCCGAATAAAGGCAAGCATGGATCCTTTAGTCCAGCAGTCCCACTTCTGGGGAAGCATACTTTCAACAGACCTGGAGATAGCCTGAGAGGTCATATGTGGACTACTGATTGCAGTGAGAATGGTGAGGGATAGTCATACCAGTCAACTCAGTAAATGCTGGTGCCTCTATAAATGGGCTGCCAACAGGGCTGTGGTCCCCTTGAGGAAACACTTCTGGTGCCCCCTGCACATTCAAGCCCTTACCCTTACTTCTCAAGCCAGTTCTTGTCCTCACAATCCACTTATGCAAATTTAAATTGAATTTCTGAAAGTCATTCTCAAGAAATACATTTCAATATTCCAGCAGCAGATTGGTCGCAAGCACAACTAACTAAAGAATTATGAATTTTGAAGTCTGTGCACCAGTTGGAAAATGGGTGCAAATGGGTGCAACAGGCCAAAGAAAGGTCCCTCATTGTTTGACATTTACAGAGTCACTCACACTGTTCTTATTTCAACACCCTTGATGTTTGGTTTCTAAACACATGAGCTCTGTATAATTACCGAGTTTTTATGAGTCTCATGATAAGTACTAAAGGGTTGAAAAAACAATAGTATCCTGCATGTTCACATTGAACAATGAATAGAAAACTAGAAAAGGATTCTGTAATAATACTGAAAGAGCTCACAACATGAGAGATCAGCCAGGAGATTGCTAAGAATAGATGCACCGAAGAGGTACACCCAGTTGGAAAATCCAGTTGAGAAAATATCAAAGCTAGTAACCCTTGCTATTTAACTAATTTAAGTTTGCTCAAGGTCACAAGTGGTATCACATGTGACTTTTTTGACATGTGCTATATGCTTAAGCTCATTATCACTTGTATTGGCTTTTTTGTTCCTTGAACTTGCTAACCATTAGGTTGGAAAACCCAGCTCCATCATTTCTTGATGCTAGTAAGTCAGTCAGAAGAAATGCACACCCAAAATTGCTCCTTCAGGCAGGTGCAGTTTCATACATGGACCAAGTTTTTGGACAATCAGAAGGCTCCACATAGCTTTGTCAATGCCTTTGGGGTGTCACCCAGGGGATGGATCGGCAGCCCAGAACAGCGGGGCAGATCTGTGTACACTGCAGATTTTAAGGGCACCTCATCTATTAGGAGAGATATACCTACTGAGCTCAATAGGACAGGTTTAACTAACCCAGTTCCCCTGAAATCTGCTTTCTCAGAGTAAATCAGAAATATGGGAGAGGCAGCCAACCTGACTCTAAAGTCTCTAACCCCACAGAAACACAACAAAACCAATAGAAAGCTGCTTGATACTGTCAGGTTCCGGGGTTCATGTGAACACTCTTGTGTCTGGCCTTGTTTAATCCTTACTCAACTAGGAAGGTTGGGCTATTTGTAGTTTTGTAGCTAAGGAGCTGCAGACACAGAGAGGTTAAGTAACTTGCCAGAGATCACAAAACCAGCACATGCCCGAGCCTGTTGAGAACCAGGCGTGGGACACCGATGTTGCAAACCCACAATTAAAAGCCAGGCTAAGTGGGGGGTCTACAGAGACGTCGCTTCTGACTCTCATCTGTGGACCGGAGCCTATCATGTTTCTCTGACAAGGCCACCCTCACGACAGGACTCAGAATCTCAGTTGTTACAACCACAGGATCACATCAGTCTTTGAAGTCTTTGATGCCAGTTCTAACCCACAGGGAGCAAGAGAGATTTCTAGGACCAGAAACCAGGCCACATCCTGCCCCAAATCTGCTGCATGGTAAACTATGTCAACTGGTTTCAGCAGTGAAGAGGAGCAGAGGATGGAAACACACAACCAAATGAACAAACCTTAACAAATTACCCTGCTTCAGAGCTCAGATGCATTGCACGATTCCATTCACAAATAGACTCTAGGACTCGCAAACTAATCCAAAGTGTCAAAGCCACATGGTGGCCTGGGAGGCTGTAGGAGGCAACAAGGGGCTCTTTGCTACATGCCTGGGGAGAGGCCGGTCTCAGGATATCCAGTCACTTCCTGTGAAGCAGCACAGGTCGTTTTTGCCATCTCTCTGCTCTAGTCTCAGCTAAACCTCATTAACCTGGACCAAGCAACCATCCTGCCCTCAGTTTTCTATGTTCGCTTTGTTTTGCAATATGGCCACTAAGTGATGGTGGGTGCCACTGCAGCCAGGGTTGCTAGGATTCACCCGGGGTTCCTGCTCCTGTTCAAAGCTCTCTGATGGCTGGGGACCTAGGGTGCAGTTCTAAATGAGATCTCGCCTTCAGGAACCTGCAGGTGCATAAATGCAGGTCTTGGAGACAGCAGCTAAAAATAGGCTCAGACAACAGGAAGATTTCAAATGCAGCCTATTTAATAATCCCAAGCCACACAGACATGTCCTCTGTAATTATTTTCTGTACATCATGATGCTTTGACATCTTAAAAAAAATCTTTCCTACTGGGTATCAGCTACCCCTCCTAAAGTAGCCAATTCTTAGCCAATCCTGAATACCTAGTCCAGACCAGTCCTTCAAGAAGCAACCCAAGCGACTCAGAAGCAGACCTCCTCTCTCTGATCTGGACACCCCAAGAAAACAATATTCCACTCCAGTAACCAGCCTAGGGTCAGTGCCAGGCCACTCGGGGCCACCTCAAAGCTCAGAGTCTACTCTAAGTATTCAGACTAGCAATCATGAACGGCTTTGTATATCATCTTAACTTTATCTCTGAAACCCCAATTAAGGTTCTGACCTAAGACCTTTCCTCACTCCTGTCCTCTGCCTCCTGCCCTTCCCCTCCTACCTACTTTCCCAAATGGCACTGGGTGCCATGCCTCGTAGGACCTAGGAATATATTGTCTGTGATATTCTGATTTTCTCCTGTGTTTTCTTTTGGTTTCGCACTTAATTGACTACCTTAAAAGAAGATAAACAAGAAGCTTAACAGCTTTTCATCAAGTTACGGCAAAGAATGAAAAAGTGTGCTCTTTCTATGTTTAATTGTGTTTTGGGGAATCTTCCTGAAATATTTTAATTAAAACTCTTTAGGGAATAGAAAAAAAAGGAAGTTACTTCTTCTTGGAGACTTGGCACAAAAACAGACACATAGATGAATGGAACAAAATTGAGAGTCCAGAAATAAACCCCTTCATATATGGTCAATTAATTAATGACAAAGGGACCAAAAAACTGGACAGAATTTTGGACTCTTCAAGAATCCGAAATGAAAGAGATGAATCTGGATCCCCATCTTCTGCTATGCACAAAAATTAACTAAAAATTTAGAGACTTAAATGTAGGACCTGAAACCTTAAAATCCCTAGAAGAAAACATGGACAGTAAACTCCTTTATTTCAATATCAAAGATGCATTTTTTAACCTGATACCAAAAGAAAAGGCAACAAAAGTGAAAATAAATAAGAATGACTACATGAAGCTAAATAAATTTTCCACAGCCAAAGAAACTGTCCAGAAAAAGAAAAGGCGGTTTAGCCAGTCAGAGAAAATATTTGCAAGTCATAGATCTGATACAGGGTTAATATGCAAACTATACAAAGAACTCACAAAATTCAATAGTGAAAACACTAATAATTCAATTGAGAAATTCAATCTTTTAAAAAATGGAATCTTATTCCAAAGAGACTGCGGGCAGCCAATGGGTGCATGATAAAGGCTTGATTTCTGTAATCATGAGGGAAATGAGAATCAAGACAACAATGAGTTATCTTGTACCTGTTAGAATGGTCAACATCAAAATAGGGAAAGAGGTAACAAACCCTGGAGAGAATACAGAGAAAAGGCAACCTTTGTACACCATTGGTAGAAATGTAAATATTGGTAGAAATGTAAATATTGGTAGAAATGTAAATATAGAGGCAATATGGACCCCTCAAAAATTATATATAAAGCTACTACATGATCAAGAAACCCTAATTCTGAGAATCTACCAAAAGAAAAGGAAAATGCTAACTTTAAAAAAATCTGCACCACTGTATTCCTTGCAGAATAATTAATAAGAGCCAAGAGACAGAAACAACTTAAGAGTGTGTATATTATATGAACACAGATTGTGGAATAAAATTATAATACCATTGAGAAGGAACCACACCAATTTCAGGATGGTAACAGAAAAAATAAAAATAAAAACAGCCCAACTTCACAGGTCTTGTCTTACCATTTTAACACATTGAAACTCACATAAAGCCCATTTTTTTAAAAGTGTGTGGTCATCAAAGTTATTTGAAAACACTGAATTGCAGTCACACAAACTAAAAACTACCTTTGGGGGGGAAAAAGTAAGTTCTTATATCTCTATTGTCCCCCCACTCTGACTCCTAGAGAAAAGGACCAGAAATGGAGATACAGAGGTTTATGTCCATAATAAACAGAGAGAATCCCCAATCCCAGCCAGCCACTCTTGAATGAACCCTGTCTGTGTGGGGGAGAAGGGCATGTCTAGGTCTCCTCTTTCCTGGTTGAGTTCTGCTCCCCACATGATCTAAGATTCCACTTCCAGTAAGTAGGGTCAAAAGGAAGGTTGCACTCATAGACTCTCTCCTCCTCTGTCCACCCAAATCATCCATGTTTATATTTCTAAATAGACAAAGTCAAAAGTGGAATCATCCTGTGTCACCAATGTGGGATAAAGAGATTCTGAACCACACCAGGCAGAGTGCCTGAGGGCATATAAAAGTGATTCTTTTTGCATGATTCATATATTAAATTCCTGTATACTCAGGTTAAATTATGTTCCAGCCTTTAGGTTTTGATTCTCAAAAATCCAAGGTGAAAATCATAAACCTAAAATTTTAGCTGTTATTTGCCTTCTCATGACATTTTAGACATCAGACATGCAACGTTCACTTGGGGTTTGCACAAGATCTGAATTGGTAGGTTTTGTGAGTCCTAAATTTACTGTGAACTCCTAATTTGAGCCAATATTTTCTTCCTAAATATGAAGCCAAAGGATCTTAATCACCACACCAAATATTTCCCACCTCTCACATTCATAAATGGCGATTTGCAGAAAATGATATGAAGTCTGCTCAGTCAGCTAGCTGGATGGAATCCCAGCTCACCGAGGCTCAAGTGGGGTGAAAAAAGGTAGAGAGGAGGTGGGCCCTGCTTGTTAAAATCAACCCCAAACAAGACTTTCCCAGGACACAAACCCACAGAAGGCAACGCTGAACCAGCTCCCAGACACATGCAGATTCCAAACTAAGGACTCAGGCCTCCATCAGTCCTTGGCATTCATCACAGAATCCAATCACCCTTGGTCCCACCAGGAGCAGACCTATGTTCTCCCCTCAAGGGGACCCTCTTAGCTCCCCACACCCTAGGGATCCTCCAGGTAGAGGGAGGGTGTTTGGGGAGACAGATGTGAACTCTGCTGCCACCAATTATCTCCGCCTGCATGAGGGGTTAATGTCAAACCCACCTCATGGGTTGCTCAGGAAATTATGAGATTCGAAGCTCATACATGAATTCACGAAACCTTCTCAGGCTACTTGAGCAATACAAGTTCTCGTCATCAGTATGCAATCAGAGACAGCACACATCTTCCTTCAGATCCAAAAGGATCAATGAGGGGGATGAACTAATCCTAAAACTGATTAATTGTACAATTGCAAACAGGTCCCTATATACACACTGACACACACAGAGATACATGCAGGCTGAGCTGTCGGGCTCAGGTAGCCGATTCTGGTCCAGACACAACACACTTGCACACTGACCACAATCTCATTCATTTAGATATGCAACCCCAAGAAATCCAGGGTCTCTGGAAAATTATAGGAAAATAAGTAGATTCATGTGTAAGCATAAGCTACTGAAAAGTCTATTTTGGGATTTGTATTAACAGTTTTATTTTTATTCCTCTGTGGCTGAGACTATGCTGAGAAGCTGCCAGGGTGCTCTCCCATGCTCTTCACCACCACCACCACCAGCAACTCTGGGCTCACCCCACCCACACAAACACACACATGCAGGCTGCAAGGAGTTACCTCACATAGATCCTCAGGCAGTCAATAGTAGAGGTAGAATTTGAACCAATTTCCTGTTTTGCAATCAGGGAGTCTTTGACAATCAGACACAGGGCAACTAAATGCTGTCAATCTGAACAGCGATGCCAGAGGCTCTTTTCACTCAGAACAAGTTACTTTTTCCTACAGTTAGAGGGCATTGCTTTGATACACCTTCCCCAGCGCTGGCCCCATCTGAGATGGAGTGTGGCTATACTGAGAAGAATCAGGACAGCACACTCCAACACCAAACTGTTCTTGTGGGAACTAACCTCCCTGTAACATGCTGGTGGAGATATCTCCAAGAACTCCCTCCTGGGCTTCAGTGGGGGGGGGGGCAACTCAGAGAGCCCTCTTGCCCATTGTCAGGCTGTATTGGGAGTTAGGAGGGAGGAGTTCTGAGGAGCTCAGCTGTATTGGGGGGGGGTAGAGCTGGGTGGTATCCCACACTCCTGATCTTTCATGGACCCACTTGTCCAAAGATGTGCTCCCTGACACGATTTTATTAATAGTAAGACACCTACAGATGATTATATAAACACATCTAGGAGATGAGCAACACGGAATACAGGAAGCAAGCACAAATTCCTAGAAATAAATACCCTACGGGCACAACAAGCTGTTTCCTTCAAAAACACATTTAATTTCAGGGAGAGAGTTACAAGGCAGTCAGTCAAAAGGACATTGAATGGACCTGTGGGACAAGATGGGGAGTACATGGAGATGTGGGGGTTGCAGAATTGCAGGTGGGGGGGGTTAATGATGAGTCTCAAGTGACACAGCAGAAATGCGCAGAATGCAGGTTGCAATCCAACAAGCCCAGGTGGACCCCACAGACAGCGGGGGCACTTGTTGTGGAGCGGCTCCAGAGTCCTGAGGAGAGACAGCACATCTGTAACGAGAGAAGACATGGCTGAGTCCTTGCTGATAAGGGTGTATTTCTATGTAGCTTCTCAAGTTGGGGGGGGGGGGGAGGCATGCATTCCAGAAAA
>PVHY01007187.1:0-69140 GCA_004024945.1 Uropsilus gracilis
GTGCAATAAAAATCATAGTTTTTTTTTTTTTTTCAAAACATTTTTTTCAGCCATCAAAATATCCACTAAAAGGATATTATTCCGGAGATGTTAGCGGATCGTTGGCAGTTGGTGGAGGATGAGCATCTTCTCATTGGTGGATGGTGGACGGTGGACACCTTCTCATTGGGGATTATTCTGGAAGCCTGGGCCAGGAAGTTTGCCTGAGCTGGCCCTGGCCCAGTGTCCGCAGTGCTGCCCTCAGTGTGAGGCCCAGAATCTCTCCTCAAGGCTCAGCATTTTTTCCCATGTCAGCGGCACATGACATAATGGGCTCTGACCTGCTTGAGCCAAACCAAACCCTATGTCGGTTTCAACGTGTTGTACTGCCTGATGAGAGGATATTCCAGAGGGCTGGCTCATTTCTACGCTGGTATCAGGAGTCACTCTTTGCTTCTCCCTAGCCCTGCTGGGTCAAGAAAAGGATATGCCCCCCCTTATGCCCTCCCCCTTCCCCACCCTCCATAAAGAAAAAAAGGAGAAGAAGAAGAAAGAAAAATTAAGTGGCTAAGCCTTAAGCCTTGATTCCTCAGGGCCTGCTTTTGATATGCAAAAGTTGGCTTTCTGGATTCCCAAACCCTTTCTCTCTCAAAAAGGTTTGTTCTTGCAAATCAAAACCTAGGCTTGCGAGGCTACTTAGATTCTTAGAAGTGTATAATTTAACTAAATTCTCAATCTGCTGACAGAAGTCCCCATCCAAAGCAATTGTGCCAGAACACCTTAGCCTGGAGGTATAGTTTTATAAGGACCAAAAGCAACGGAGGAAAAAGAAGCATTGTGAGTGTGTGTGTGTGTGTGAGAGAGAGAGAGAGAGAGAGAGAGAGAGAGAGAGAGAGAGAGAGAGAGACTTGCACATGTGCATGCATTTTATTGCTTCCTTCTTTTTCTGACATGTCAGGCAGAGATTTAAAAAAATGATCCAGGTGAAAAGGTGGCTTTACACAGACGGGGTCCTCGGGGATGAAGCAGGTCGGAGGCATCATTATGGAAACTGGTCGTTTAAGTGATTAGAAAAGACCTGCAGTGGGGCCAGGTAAGAAGCAGGTCATTATTTTCAGCTCCACACTAAGAAATTCTTGCTCGCAGCCCAGAGGTTTAAAAATACTGCTTTCACGCTGAAAAGAAAGCAGAGGTGAGTTGTGATGGAAGCATGCAGCAGGCAGAAAGGATCCCGTCAATCACCGCTGTTCAGAAGACCAGGTTAGAGTTGGCAACTGAGAGAGACAGCTCACCATTAAATAGTAAAACAGGAAGCCAGCATTTTGCCACGTATTTTGCAGGGAAGCAGAGCTGTCTGCAGCAGGCAATGGATACAGATGCATGTGAGAAAAACTGAATTTTGAACTGATGCATCAGCCAAGATGAATACCCCTGGAGGCAGAGCCAGCCTGGGGAGCTGGCACCTAAGTCACTTGCAGCTTCACCAAAGGAACCTCAACCCCCCTCAAGAACAAACAGCAAATGAATCATTCAGATTCCTGCAACAGAACGTTAAGGAGGAACATTGGAGCAGGGAACAGATCCACCACCTGTTCCGATCTTCTTAAAAATTAGGAAAATTAAGAATATGTGTCTTTCCTTTCAAATAGTTCAGTCATTCTAAGACATGATTTTGCATAAAAGTGTCCAATGTTCAGCACAGAAACTTAGGTCTCAGGGTGAAGGGATCCTGGCTGATCATCAGGGCAACTTTGTAAGTCAGGGTGCCCTTTCCTCATCCACCAGGCTAAAGCAGTTCACTTGCCATGGCTCTATTCAGAGGACTTTATAATCCCTGCAATATGTTCCTGAGCATAGACAATATTGAATAGATGAAAGAAAGTGTAAAGCAATAGCTTGTCATGAGATGCACGTGAATGTATCTCAACCTGCTTCAGTTCATGAGCTGGAGCAGCCCTAGCTTCATACCCCTGGCTGGTGAGTCCCTTCTCCAAAAGCAGCAGGCACAAACCTTGTTGACAGAAGCCCAGAGCACCTGCCCAGCTGTGGCATCCTTGCTCCCATGAAGAGCCTAGGGTTTCCAGCACCCTTGCCTGAAGGTCTCTGAGAATACCAAGCTGCCTCATGAACCTCTGACCTCACAGTCTCTAACTGAGAATGGGATTCACATATCAATGGTTTATCAATGTCCCTTCATAAGCAGCATGTTCTATGAGCTTCTGGGCTCCCAAGAGGAAGGTGTGGAAAGCAGGTCAAGAATTAGCACTCGTTTGAGCATACGATGATACCTGACTGTGCAGGTCCTTCTTCGTAAGTCAGCATTCGTTTAGTCATAGGACAGCGGTGGGACATGAACCAGGGATGTACACGATTTGAACTGTGAGAGACATACATAGGGTTCAGTCCAGTGGAGTGAGGTTTACATTATCAATCTATCCTCATTTATTTCTGAATAGCAGTACCTGGGATTGTTATGGGGCGTGGGTGATACTCGGGCTGGGCTGTGACTCACAGAACTGATCGTCTACAGGGACAGGGAAGGAAAAGATTGTCATTTCAATTCCTTAAGACTCGACTCTGTCGGAGTGTTTGTAACTGCCTGGGTGTCTGCCCAGATGGCCCTTTCCTCCTTGTTGGTTGCCCTGACTCAATCACCAGGAGCAGGCCCCAGGGCTTGATTCTGCCCTGGGTCTTGTTTGTGTCTCCTGACAGCTAGTGAGCACTTTGTTCATTAAACCCCGCCATTGGCTCCATGCTTCTGGCTTCTGCTGGACTTTGTTGGCGCTGCTAGCTGCGCTGAGCAAGTGAGCCAGGCTTCCTCCACGCAGACCTGCTGTGCAGCAGTAAGGCTTAAAGTCGCCTTTGTGCCTAAGAAGTGCTGTGAACAGAACCTTTCCAGCCAGGGGCTCCTGCACCATTGTTTAAGCCCAGAAAGAGCTGCCCCAGCTCCGGAAAATAGAGTCTCTCAGTGTCACAGTCCAAGGGAGGTGCCAGGTCTGGAACCCCTGGGCCAGCCGGTGTGAGAAGGGAGTCAGCGAAACACTCGCGCTCTTCCGGACCATGGCCAGGGCTGGAGGTCCCTGGTGCTGTGAAGTCATCAGTGCCTGGAAGACTTGAGCCCCTGGCAGCCCATGGCTGGGGTGGTCCAGAGACCCAGGCAGTCAATGCTGAGCTGAGTGTGGGGTCATTGTTCCTGAGACACACTGACTGGAAAGCCCCACAGTTCAGGACCCCATGCTGCTGACAGCCAGGTGCCCTGGACCCCCAGACCCCTGGACTAGGACAACTTTCTAAGAAAGGACCAGGTGTGAGGGGAGCCTGAGGGGAGCAAGGCTGGTGAGCGGCTGCGGGGGGCACTCTGTGGTGGCTAGGGTGCTGCTGGGAAATGCAGGGTTACCCACACCCCCACCCCAGCCCCAGGAGTTCCTGTTGGGGGTGACCTGTCACCTTTTGTGTAGGGCAAGACCTTTCACCGAAGTGGAAGAGCAGGCTTGCTTGCAGTGGAGGACTAGGGGTGGGCTGACTTCAGCCATATATTGAAGGGGCAGTGTAGGTGCAGTGTATTAGCCCGGAGGCCTGGAGTTTATACCCCCAATATACAGAGCTGAGGGGTCCATGGGCTGTCAGGAACCAGAACTTGGTCTGTGGGCTGCAGGTAGCATCATGGAGGCCCTCCTCACCAGGGCCACCAGGACACCCTAGTACATAGAACATACCCAAGGGCATGGCAGTGGTCACAGGCACCTGTGGTCTCTGGGGGCACCTGCTCCCCAGATCCAAGGGGCAGAAGGAGGTCTGGAAGGTGAGGGGGGTTGTAGAGGGCATAGTGCATGACTGTGAGGCACACTGGCTCTGAGAACCATGACTTGGCTGTTCCCTAAATTGGATTTCTTGAAGCTCTGCACAGAAACAATAAGTTGAGAGAAAGGAAATCTGGCTATGAATGCCGAAGCGATATCCATGCCAGGGCTGGGGAAGAATGTCGGCAGCGGCGGGAGGTAATTTTCACTTTCTAGACTTGACAAAGCCCCCATGCCCCATGAATGAGGTGACTTTGACCTGCTGCACAGGCCACGGGCCCAGCATGGCTCAGCTGCCTGTGTATGTGTGTATGTGGGGGGGAGGTACGTGAGCAGCTCTTTAATGTCAGGGCCCACAAGGCTCTGTCATGCATGCTTCCTGCTGAATGCAGTGCTCCTAGGGAGTGTGGGGTTCCCCTAAGAGGGTTGCAGGCAGAGAGAGGGGCCTCTTGCCTGTGATCAGGGCCTGGGAAGGCCCGAGTTGTGCTTGACCCCAAGCCTGTCACAGACCTAGGGAAGCAGGAGGACCATTCCCTGTCCCATGAAGGACAAGCTGTGTGAAATAGAAAACCAGCGTCTAGAGTGGACCTCCTAGACGACATGTGGACAAGAGAGAGATGTAAGATCTTCGTGACATGCTCCAGCCTGGCCTCCCTCAGTCCCAGCCCCAGCCCAGGCAGGTCCACAGCTACATGGGGAGGATGAAGACCAACAATCTCAAGGAAGGATGCTCCTAAGAAATCCTCAGGCAGCAGAGCAGAAAACCCAGGCAGGCCTGCTGAGGTCAGAATTCAGACTCAATCTGATAAAAAGCAGAGAGTGAAGGAGGAAACATAAAATCTGACTGAAAATATTGAGAGGTTTAATTTGAAACTAAATTAAATTTTCTGCATTGAATTGACCTTTCTTTTTCCTACTTCTAAATACATGTGGGGCAGGTAAAGAAAAAGAAGAGGAGTGTCATGTGTGCGTTCATGTGTGTATGGTACTGATTTGAAGTCATGGCTTTGAACTTGAAGACCTCCAGCAATGGAGGTAGATTATATGGCAGGTCAGGTTCCCAGAAAGCAAACTGACTGAGTTTGGTTTGTGTCCCAGGATCTCACTGGCGACTTCATTAGGAAATTCACTTTGAATCAACTTCTATGGGAAGGATGAAAATGAAGAATAGGGCATGGAGTTTAGAGGGAGGGTCACTGAGTGCTTCTTCTGATGGACTTTTCCAGCCAGTTGTACCATTTTCCAGACTATATCCATTTATATCCAACTGTCCTGTAATCAAACATGTTTATCACACTGTGTAAATCTTCGTGTCCCGAGCTTCTGAAATCTGGCCTAGAAGTATATTGGGACCTCCTTAGATCTTAGGTCATCTTTGATCCCTAGAGAATGATATCAAATCAGTACTTATTGATAATACTACCCCACCCATCATTACAACTTGATCAAGCACCCCTACAACCGCCCAAGCACTCTCTTTCTAATCTTGTTTGCGCATGCTGCAAAGTTCCTGAAGCTTCTATGAAATAGCTGAGTATTTTCTTTAGCAACCCTTTCCTGCCCTCTGCTGAGCTGTGACTGTGCCTAAACCTATGACTGCTGGTGGAGAGGGGGGTGTAGACTAGGTGGTAGAGACTGCCATGGAGGAGAGTCTGCAGCATCATCATCATCAAGCCATGGGGGATACTAACTCAAGATGGCCTGTGGCTCCTCTGGCTGCTGCAGGAGACTTGGGGATGATGGGAGTTAGGACTCAAATGTGCGTGCGCTTCAATGCCACTGCCAGAAACAGGTCCTGACACGGATGACCTAGTTTTAAAGATTAAGCTTCTTTGGAATCCAGCTGTTCTTACAATTGAGTCAGAGACCTGAACCTCAACCCCAGTGTTTTCTCTCCATATAATCTCATTACTTGCTAACAAGGGATGAGTGCTCTGGCTCAGACCGAGCTTTCAATATTTAACAGTGACTCTCAGAATGCTAAAATCCTGTCTACCTCTCAGTGTAGGTGGCAAAGGATACATTGTTCCTTGTCCTTCTAGTATGAGTAGGCTTTGCTCTGACTTTCTCCAACACCAGACATGTGGCACCTGTTCCTGCACTCCCTCCACTCCCATCCATGCAAACACAGCTCAGATAAGAACTCTACTAGTTATGCTTTTGTCTCATGCTGATTTTCCCTTGTGCGTGATCCTCAGTGACTCAGTGACTGCTTTCTGACTGACTGGGTGTGGGGTAAGTGAGCTGGTTAGGCTTTTTCCTATGTCAGTCTGTAAAACCATCACCTGGGGTACTGCATTTTCCCCATGTGCTGCCCAGGGGGTGTGTGCATGTGTAAGTGGGCATACCTGGGCCTTGGAGAGAGGGGATGAAGTTTGACCTCAACCCTGGGTGCAGAAATGGGAAGGGTGCACAGGGAAGGAGAGAGATGGGCAGGCCAGAGAGAGAAAGAGACCAGAGAAAGAGCAACGTGATTCCTGGGAACTGGGGCATCATCCCCACTGCCTTGCCCTGCCATACCAGGCATGTCTGTTTAACTGCTGGGATCACATATTGAGGATCCACATATTGGCAAGCCTGATGTCTCTGCATTCCCAGGGGCCACTTGCATGCCATGGGGTAAAATCTAGTTTGAGGTCCCATTTTTGTATGTGTGTTCTTGATATTTCATACCAAATCTGTCAGGTTGAGACTCTGGGAAATAAAACCTAGCAAGGACCTGAGCAGGTTGGGTAATTTAGATCAGTACCTGGTAGGGGGAATGGGAGGGGCCAGCTGGGCAGAGTGGTCAGGCTGTGAGGTGGTCTCAGCTGATACCAACCCAGTGAGGGACCTATGCTTGGGACCAACTCTCAGTGGAGATCCAGGCAGGGGTGAAATCCCTGAGGATCTGTGCCCATGTGTTTCTGGCAAGGTATGAAGGGTCCTTCCTGAGTCGGGGTTTTTCTAGCAGCATGGCTGTCATGTTCTGTGAAAGGCATCATAGCGCCTACCAGATTTTAGAAGCTGTGAGATTCAAAGACCATAAAATATTGTTACTGGCTTTAAAACATTAAAGAGACACAAATAAGACATCAGAAAAGATAAATGTCATTTGCAGCAACATGGACGGAGTGGAGTGAAATAAGTCAGGAGAAAGACAGAGGGTGGTGTCATAGATGGGACATGAGGGAACCCAGCCAAGGGTTAAAGACAAGAATTTATACCAACATGGAAGCTGCCCTGAGAGCTGAGGCTCCTGTGAGGGAAGTGGGGGGAGGGAGATCATTAGGTTTTGATGCTCGGACAGTGGGTGCTCTGTGCCCACTGCTTCTCAACGAAGGTGTAAACCAATGGCACATCAATCAATCTATCTATCAATCTATCTACCTACCTACCTACCTATCTACCTACCTATCTATCTATCTATCTATCTATCTATCTATCTATCTATCTATCTATCTATCTATCTATCTATCTATCTATCTATCTATCTATCTATCTATCTATCTATCTATCTATCTATCTATCTATCTATCTATCTATCATCTATCTATCGACTTAAATAAAATGGGTAAAATGATAACACGCAGCCCTAGTGGGTTAGAATAAAGAAGACTTGTATAGATTGGAGAGCTGGTAAAACTGAAGAGCAAGTCCTAGTGAGCTGAACAGGCCATGGCATCAACTTTATTCTATTTTGTAGCAACATGTGAGGATGCAGGAAAGTGCGGTGTTGTACTCCTCACTGTTTTTCTCTAGATAGCCATTTTAGTCTCTCCACATTGATGAGAAAGTGTAGATATACCTTTCTCCTCTAGTCTATTACATAAGATTAATACATTAAGATAAGACTATATATTTGATGCAGAGAGTCAGAGGGTCAAGTAGAAAATGCAGACTGAAATCACTGTTTATAAACTTCATTTGGATGCATGAGACTTGAACTTTAACCCATGGACAATAAATTCAAGTCTTCTGAAAATTGCTGGCAGAATTAGTTCTTGATAATTGACAAATAATCTTGGTTTTGATATAAGAGGAAGTAGATAAAATGTGATTGATAATAACATTGACTGGGAAAAGGGGATGAAGTCACATAATGAGATGTAAAGCTTCTGAGTTAAGCCTTTTCTTCACAGGTGCTTTCTTCTTCTCACTCCCCCACTCGCCACCACCCCATTCTACTCCATTCTGCTCCCATCCTTCCCTTTCCTCTCCTTCTCCTTCCTCTCTTTTAAAAAATGTAAATCTTTAGTATTCTGAAGTTTGATTCAAAAAACTTGAAGAATTCATACAATGTTACAGGAAAATTACAACAGAATTAACATGTTGTTATAAAAAATAAACTACTGACTAAGCTTGGTATCAGAGATTTGAATTTTTTAGATTAAAAGATGATAAATAGATGTCAGCACTCATGTGCATTTCATAGAGATGAGAAATTGTCAGGAACTTCGGAGTCATGGCTGTAACAATCATAACAATGGCTCATATTCTATCAGCATCTATTGATATTCACAAAACTGAAACTTAAAAATTTTTTTTGATTTAATGTTTATCTCAGTACATAGTATGGAGGGACTGTATAAATGAATGTTTCACTGGGGAGTGGTGGAGTCTCCGGTGGAATTTCGAAGTTGATAAAGCAAATTGTTTAAAGTGCAGATTATATTCAAACACAAGCATAACTGACTCACAAGCTAGGGCTCATGGTCAGACTCCTCCAAACATGTGCCAGTACAACAACATACACAACCAAGATCTTATCTGCATCAGAAATTAATTTCTGAGCATGATCTATTCAAGATAGATCATTGTATAATATCTGCCAAATGGATTCTGAGCTGAAGGAGTTGCACAATACTGAATAGAGTATATATTGAGCAGTGGGATTTAAATTAAGTGTCATATCCCAGGTTCTTAGAAGAATTTATTTATTTAGAGACCAAAAGTTACCTATTGAATGAATAATATAGCATGATTCAAGAAATGAACACTTAAACTCATACAGGAATAGTACCCTACAAACTCATATATGATGAGATTTTTTTTATATTATAGAAGTGATTGTTATAAGTATTACTGACTTAACTAGCAAGTCCTTCTACATTATCAAAAAACATAGTATTTGAAAATTAAATAAAGGAATAATATAAATATCTTTGGAAAATAACCAGACAGTTTTGTCTATGTTCTAATTATCTGACTATAATCTGGAGAATTTCATAGATATTACAATGAAATAAAAAAAAAAGAAAAAGGAAATCTGTAACATCTCATAGAATAGGAACAATATTCATTTAACACAAAAAATACTATAAAGGAAGGGTCATTTAATGACCTTTTAGGTGAAAAATCTCTTGAAAGGTTTTCATAAATAATATCGGGAACTATACTTGCTAACGTGGAACACAATGGAATCAGTATCAACACAGAGGAAAATAAATTCAGGAGGAATCATAAGATTTGTAGAGATGAATTTTGGGACAAGAACACAGCAAAAATAAAAAAACAAAAAACCCACTGGCATATATAAGAATTACCAATCAGGACAGAGGGACGAGAGTTGCTGGGAGGTTTGAAATTCTGTGTGTAACAAAGACAGTGGTCGCTAGCACTATTTTTTTGGGTGGAAATAATTCATGTGGAAATAGAGGTGAAGAGGAATTGGACTCAGAAGAGATTCCTCCAAATCCATCCTTCAGTCCACATTGAAGACCCAGTGATTCAACCCTCCTATAACTATGCTGTTTGCCACACTAAGACTGGCCCCTTTTTAAAATGAAGAAATGGTTCTGAAAAATATCAGTTTTATTTTAGTTTTTATTGCTCATTATAATGTGTTGTTAATATAGGACAAAGTGGTAACTGAACTACCCCCATTCACAAGAAATTACCTTCTGTATCAACAAATTTATAATCATTGTATTTATCATTTTAAGCAATAAAGCTTTGACTCTGACTTTATTCATTTACTCTCTTCATTTAAAAACACGTGTTCACTTTCCAACATTTTCCTAATGGCCATAATTTTCTATAACATGTTTAACATGTTTTATAATCTCAGTGTACCATGGAATATTACCTTGTGGTGTTGAGACCCTTAGTAGCTCTGATACACCGTAGTGATTTAGATAAAAATTGCATTGGCAAAAAAAAAAAAAAAAAAAAAAAAAAAAAAAAAAAAAAAAAAAAAAAAAAAAAAAAAAAAAAAAAAAAAAAAAAAAAAAAAAAAAAAAAAAAAAAAAAAAAAAAAAAAAAAACAAAAAACCTAGTGGGCGGAGTCTGAGAGAAAGACCTGGTGAGAGAAAATGGGAGGCAGGAAGAGAGGGCATATATAAAGATAGAAGCAAAGAGAAAGAAAAAAGGAGAGGAGAGACAAGAATGGTGGACTGAGAGAACAGACCCACATGGCCTGCCAGTGCAAGACCCCTGGAAGAGTGAGCTGGATGTGGCAAGGAGCCATGGTAGGAGAGTGGCCAGCAGACAAGTAGTCAGTGTGGAGTTGGATGTGAGAACAGCAGACCAGGGGTGACTAGAGGCTGCTGAGGATAGGCCTGGTAGATTTTGCCAGACCTCAGCAAAGATGGGTCTGGTAAAGGAAGCGCTGAAGCACTTGGAGCCACAGCAAGACAGCATACTTGGAAAGCTGAGTTTGCATCAGCAATTGTTGAGAAGTTTGAAGAACCTTGGAGAAGTGGAGTACATTGGAATGCTGGAGAGAGAAGCAACAAGAAGATGTTGGAGAAGGACTGGACATTGTAGTGTCCCTACATGTTTGAAAGGGCACCATTTTAGACATGTTTGGGACTTTGAGATTAAACAGTATGTAAAGTGAAATAACTGGCCACTTGTATCATTAAAGACTTTTCATTTTCTTAGCTAATTTTCCTTGTGAACTGTTGTTAAACTGCATTTGAGAGGCAACTGCTATGAGTGAATAGTACAAACCTGAAGGAACAGAAGTAACAGAAGCCGCATTTAAAAAGTGACCGGCCTGTTGTTGGAGGCTTCTTCTCCTTTTAACCTGACTTCAGCTCTAGGGTTGGGATATACGATATAGAAAGGGTAGTCGCTTATTTTTGAAGAATTTCTTGAAAAGTTCCTTTTGAAAAACAACTATCCCACAATGAAGAATTGCACAGGTTTTAAATGATTGCCATTTACTATTGAAAGTCTTGAATGTAGTAAACTGCCTAATCAGGTGCTCCAGGGTGTTTAATAGAGTGAAGGTGGGGGTCATAACCAGGAGGGGCAGATTCTAGGAACTAGCAAAGGAGGGCCACCTGCAGTGGTGACAAGCCCAGGAAAACATCATGGGGAGGCAACAGAGAAAGAGGGCAGAGGCATGGGGAGCTGTCCTTTTCACTGAAGTGGCTTTGATTTGAAAACCGTGACTCACAAGTGTATGACCCCTTGTGTGCATCTTCAGATGGGTCATCTCGTCCTGCCTCCACGGTGGGACTGAGCTTTTGGATGAGGGTGTTTTGAGCACAGACTTTGAGAAAGGTGGAAGGAAGTTCACAAATATATATTGACAAAGACTTCTAGAGAGAGGGCAGGTAGGAGAAAGGCTGATGTGTGGTCTTGTGCTGATACTTATCTCCAGACAATCACAGGTAACAGTGTGGTGGCAGGAAGGCCTGAGAGTGACAGTGAGGAGAGTCACACAGATGCCAAGATACACACTTATAAACATGTAAATCAGTACATTATATACAGAAATGTGTTCCATGATTGTCTACTGACATTGTGCAGATTATATGCCGTGTGTACTACATATGAGGTATAATACATTATATACTATATATTGCATATATAGTATCTACATAGCACATGTGTGTTTCCTGACCAAACTGATTTTGTTAAATAGCCTTGAAACAAAGAGGCATACTTAGCAGATGATGCAAAATTGTAATACATGAACTTAAAAAAATCCAAAGAAATAGATCAGTTCTGCTTTAAGGAAAGAAAAATCTACATCAATGTGGATCCAACTCTGTGATGCCAAGAACCCAGATCCACAGCTAAGGAGGACTGGGGTCACAATGAGCAGAATTAAAATGTCTCCATTCCTGTGACCTCCGTGTGTCTCCATAGAGGGCCCCTCACAGAGTGGAGATCAGGAGTATTTTCTTTACCTTTGAGATAGAGCAACTGACAATATATGGATTTCAGAAACTATTTCACAGAGTCATTCAATTCCATTTATTTCAAATACCACTGCCTCAGGAGTAATAAATATGCATCTGCCTGTAGACACAATGAAACATTTAATCTTGAGCAAAAGGTTGTTGAGTTGTTAACATAAAAGCCACAGAGTGTGTTTCTCTGCTGCGTTGAACATATAATTTTATTCTAGATCTACATGTCCAAAAAATGAACAAGGATTAAGGCCAAATGTGGACATGGGATGATTAAAAGTGAATTTTGTATGCTGTGATTTTTTGTTTAGCTGACCCTGTTAAAGTCCATTCAAAACTTTTCAGAAAGGAAATTGGATGAAAGAAATAGATATGCTGCAAGGTAACTTTACAAATGTTAATATTCACTTGAATCTTAAGATTAGAGGTTAAAAGCAGGTGAAAATATGAATAATAGGAATATTAGGGGAACAGAAAGTTTTTTTTTTCTTTTTTTATTCCATCCCTTATATTCAGCCCAAATGAACAGATCCAATAAATGTCCAAGGAAAAATCAAACATGTCATGTTTCAGATGTAAAACACAGTCACAAAAATTTGTATCTGCAAGACACCAGCATTCAAGTCTTTCCTCAAAATTTCATCTGAGAAATGTATTGTTTCTAACTTCCTTTTTTCTTTATTCACCTAAAAATTTCACTATAAAGATAATGAACAATTCAGGCAAGTTCACTTCCCTTCTTTTATTTTTCTGCATACGCTAATTCTGCAACTGATCTCAGTAATACAATTTCTTGGGAAAAAAATAAGAAGCAAAATAGGGAACACCTACCTCACTAATGAAAATCGTAAAAAAATTTCACTCTGAGAATTCAAATACTAGGCATCTTCTGTTGATTCATTACAGCAACTATAAAGGCTAGATCTTCTATATCCATAGGGGATGTGCTTTGAATACAAAATATTGAAATGCCAGCAAGTAAAAAAACATGAAACTACAAGCAAACGGACTAATAAAGAAAGAACCCTCCCACTAATATGTTGGTAAGTTCTGTATCGTAAAAGATAGATTCTCATTTCTATGAAATTATATTTTGGCTCTGCCAACATATATATAATATTATTATTGCAACCCAGGGTGATGAATCCTATTTTGTAAAAAGTGGA
Organism: Uropsilus gracilis; assembly: GCA_004024945.1. Lineage (NCBI taxonomy): Eukaryota > Metazoa > Chordata > Mammalia > Eulipotyphla > Talpidae > Uropsilus > Uropsilus gracilis. The sequence continues at coordinate 13,072 of PVHY01007187.1, forward strand.
TATCATTCCAGTGAATAATAATTATGGTAAATACAAGTCTTCTGAGTCATGATTCAATGACTAGGTGGGGAAAACAACAAGGCTAAATAAAGTCCTGCAGGGTTTTTGAAAGTTTATAAACTCAAAGGAACGTAATCAACCACCAGAACAGGTTGCAACAATTTGGACAACCCCTGGACTCCTCAAGTTAGTCAGTAAAAGTAACACCTCAGGAGGTCCTCACAGTATTCTGGATGTTTAGCAAATGTTTTCTACAGAATGTGGAGAAAGAGTAAATATTTCTGGATTCCTATAAAGAGTAAATACTTTAGATTTTTCAGATTCTATGAGTTCTCTCTCTTATTTTGGTGAAATAGTGAGAAGACACCCTAAGGGAGAAGAAAAAAAAAATGAACTGAATAAGTATAGCTGTGTGTAAATTATCATTTATTTATAAATGCAGGTGGGGATCAAGTGTAAGCTGAGGGTAATCACTGACCAATTCTTTTTTTTTTTCTTTTTGGATGACTCTGTGGCTACTACTACAACTACGACTACGACTACTACTATGACTACTACTACTGCTACTACTACTAAGCCATAGCACACACACACTAAACCAAATAACAAAGTCTGTTTCTGTCTTGATACTTGCCATGGTGAATGGTTAAACCTACTAATGCAAATATGTTCCCGAAGTCCACTCAATTTTGCTATCTGCTTAAGGAAATTTAGAGAGCAATTCAAGCAGTGGCACAAAGATGGACACATGGTGAACTTAAGTTAGCACCATATAAGAGGGCAGCTTGTGAGTTGCTGGGTAGGTGTCTGTGGGGCCAGCCCTCACATTGACCACTGAACACAACATGATGGACCGGTGTGTGAACAGACACCTAAGACTAAGAATACGGCCAGCACTGAGAGAAGGCAATGACTTGGGGTAGTCTTCTTGTTGTTCATGGACTTTCAGCTTTAAGGAAGATCTCTGTGATATAAAGTGACAGAGAAGGCTGGGCATGAGTCCAACTTCAGCCTATAAAGCTTCAGCCTATAAAGTGGCCGGAGACAGGGATTGTGGTTCGAGTCCTGCCTGGTGCCCATAGCGAGACCTAGTTCCAAAAAAATAGCTGGGTGTGGTGGAGCGTGCCTGTAATCCCAGCCACCTGGGAAGCTGAGGCTGGGGATTGCTTGAGTCTGTGGTACCCTGGGCAATGAGAACCGGCAGTTCCAGTGCAAAAGTAGCAAGACCTAGTCTCAAAAAAAAGTGACAGAGAAGACATGACAGAAAGAGCACTACAGATGAAAAACAGATGATAGATATGGATCAGCTATGGTTGTTATAAAATGAAAGGTGAATCTGACAAGAGAAAAAAAGTGAAGAAGCCAGAACCCTGTTTATGAACTCTGCTGAGGTACCTGTGGCCTCAGGTATCTGTCGGGTACAACTGTGTGCTGGCATGCAAGAGGCAGACTCCCAGATAAAATAAAAAAATCAGTGATGTGTTAGTTGCCTAAGAAACAGAGTTTGCATTTTGAATCTGACAAATGTGAGTGTCTACTGAAGCATAGAAGTAAATAATCAACAATTATTGGAGGAACAGTACACAGTGTTCTGATGTAATTCAATTACTCTACATACAAACATCTACAAGCCCATGAAATATTCCACACACAAATGTGATTGAATTAGAGAGCAGCTAAGTAAAAAATTGAGTAAAGTCTGAATGATGCAACAAATACCGCGAGCAACCTATTTTTGTATCTGTCCAACATTGCTCCAAGTGGAAATAAATCTCAGGGAAATCATGAAGAAAAGTGCAAAAGTCAATAAAATAGAAAATAGATAACTAGTGGAATAATTCAACAGAGAATACTCATTTGGTGGTAAAGATCAACAAAATGAATGAACTTTGAATGAGATTGATTAAGGGAGAATAAGAACACAAATTACCAATAATGAAAGATTAGTTATTTCACCAAAGAGGAGATGCTGGGGTCCCTCAGTCCTCTCTTGCCTTCTAACAATGTGTGTGGATGAGGCTCCAGCAACCTGCTTGCGTCCACCGCTCCACCTGCTGGATCAGAAGGATGAAGCTAAGAAGGGATCCTGACCTGATCAAGATGGAAGCCAGAGGACTGAACATCGGTGGTAAGAACAGAGCACGAGTCAACTTATGCTGATTGGTCAAAAAGCCAGGGCAGAGAGCTCTGGGGAATCACCTATGACACCCCAAGTTGCAGGGGTGGGGTTAGAGAGTCTTTATATCTGGGGTTTAAGAACCAAAAAGGGTGGCATGTTTACATATGAAATCACTGGGAATCTATTATATAATTGCTAAAACTAATCTCTGAATTTCATAGACTCTCAAATATTTGACATATAGAAACCAACTATACTTGTACATACTAGTGACACATATTTAAAATACTATATGTGTGTACAAAAATAAAGAATTTAGGACTAATCTAGCAGGCTATGGTTTAAAAATGCTGCCACCTATGCTTGATGAAGACCCAAAGAAATGGAGAAAAAAATCATTGCTATGGATTGCAACAGTTTCTATCAATGCTTTATTTTTTTTTTTTTCAGATTAATCCAAAGACTCAACACAATATCAGATCAAAATCTGAAAAATATTTTGCAATAATCGACAATTAGATTCTAAGATGTGTGTGGAATAAAAGGGAACTCGAATATTAAAAGCAATCTTGGAATTGCACATAGAGGATTTAGAATAGCTGTTTTCAAGACTTACTCTAAGGCTACAATAATCAAATGACTTTGGCTTAAGAAATCTACTCATTGGTAGAAATAAAATCCTAGAAATAATCCAAATTCACATGGTCTTTTAGTTTTCGATATATATATATATATATATATATATATATATATATATAGTAGGTGTATATATATATATATATATATATATATATATATATATATATATACACCTACACCCAGTGTAGTCATCTTAAACCTAGGTAGTGATCCCCCAGAAATGAAAACATACAAAATAACTATACAAGAAGAATCATAGCAGTTTTCCATATGAGTGATATCCATCAATATGAGAAAAATAAACCATATTTGTTCATGCAATGAAACACCTTTTTTAAAATTCAGCAGCAAAAGAGGCATAAACTACCCACACATCCAACAACATGGAAAAAATTCAAAATATTACACTAACTTTAAAACGCACAAAAAGGCACATATTTCATGATCAATCTGGATTTATGTGCTTGTGGAATAGCCCCAGCAAATACATAGTAGAAGGCAAGAATAATGACATTTGGGAGTGTGGCAAAGACTGAGGCGACGAAAGTCAGAAACAGTTTAGGGAAGTAATGATGATAATTCTGTACATTCCTAAAGGGTCCTTTTGTGCAGGTATTTGACAAAGCTAATGGATTGTATGTGAAGATGTACACATTTCACTTTAGATATTATTTTAATTGTAATATATGTATATAGTTTACATCATTATTTACTCTGAGGTTCTCCCACCACTTTATCACCCATGAAACTTCTTTATGTCTCGTACCCTTCCCTCCCCCAATTTTACCCTGGCCTCCTCTCTTGCTTTATGTTTCAGTTCTTTTGACAGTTTCAAATTTTTCTTGTTCATTTGTTTGTTTGTTTTTTACCCCCTATCCCTCATATTAGTGAGACCATCCAGTATTCTCTTTTTCTTTCTGGTTTATTTCCACTGACATGATTCCTTCTAGCTCCATCCATGTTGCTGCGAATGACATAAGTTTGTCTTTTTTTTTTTAATTTCCCAGCATAAGTAAGTAAGCAAGTGTGGAAGACAACTAACAGCCACTATGACATCTTTAGCAGCCAGTCTCTGCAATTCATTCGGGAATGCATGGATGAACGTGTTTGGTCTTTGGATGGAGAAGAGATGATCACATGGATTATGTATGGCTAACCAAATGCAGTATCATCACCGTGATAGAATTTAGATGCTGGATATCAAGGGCACCTCTATCAAATTCTTTCAAGTGCGAAAAACATTGATAATAAAATGAAGAGCACATTAAATGATGGAGCATTTGGAGGGGAACCGAGCTGGTTCTAACAGCCCGGCATTTTGTCCTCCTTCAGGAATTGCTAAAGGGGGTGGAATGGGGACAGAAGATGCTGAATTAATGAGACAGTGGTAGAACCTGCCTGCCTGTGCTCCAGCAAAGTGTTTTGTATTTGTCGTTTACTTTTTGCTTTGATGTCAGGGCACTCAGCAAGAAGTTTCCACAAATGCGATGCCACTGGATATTCCCTGCTCATCCACAGGTTGACCTAAAGACAGAGCCCCTCCCCTCACCTGCGGGTCTGCCAGGGCAGGTGGAGGGAGCGTCGCTTGGAGCTGTGTCCTGGAGCACTGACTGAAGCTAATTGAGTGAAATTGCGATCCATTTGCTTTGACAATTCATTTCACCTGAGCCTCTGGAAAGGGCAAAGGTGGTCGAAACAGTTTCATCCTCTAGCATGAAAAAAGTCCAACGAGCCTAAAAGGAAATGTCTTGTAAGGGAGCTGCCATCTGGCATGGGCTGCAGGATCACACTGATGCCCTCTGGCTGGCGCATGGGGGTTGATCCTAGCACTGCAAGGGGCAGCCTGGGTGCATCTCAGCTCCATGACCCGACAGGACCACCCTGCTGGAGGCCAAGGGCAGGCCCTGGAGATGCATGGAAGTTGCTCTTGCTCCACCTCATGGTGCAGCTCTGACATGGAGCTGATGAGGGTGCACTGGCAGCTGCACCAGGCCTGCGACAAGCAGCCGGGTGTCACTCTGACCGGCAGGTCGGATCCCAAAAGTAAAACTCCCCACCTGCTCTGCTCCCGGAACCACCGGCCAGTTCCTTGGACCTGACCTCTGAACCCTTGCTCTCTGGTCCTGGAGAAAGGGGCTCAGCTGGAAATGCGCTTCCTGCCCATAGAAACAGCTCGAAGATCATCAGTGATGTGCACAACAAAAGAGCCAGGAGTCAGTTTGTACTTGAAGATGACAGAGAGGTGCAGTTCCAAGCCGTATCCTTCCTCTGACTCCCTGTTCTGTGGCCACCTGTCTGCAAGTAGCAAAGAGCTGCGCTCAGGATTAGGGTGTCAGCAGGGTGGGGCAGGAGACCCATGTGGGGACAAGAGATGCACGTGGGGGCAGGGAGACACGCTCCCCGCACCTCCTCTCTCAGCAACTGGGTGTTTGGAGGGTCTTCAGCTCTCCCTCGCAGTTGCCGTCGACAGGGGTCACCTAAAGCTGGACAAGGCAGGTTCCCCTGCAGTGGGAAGATAGAAACAAGGTTAAAAACAACTTCAGAGGAAAGAAGCCTTCGCTGGGATTCCTCAGGGCACTTGCGAGGTCCTTTCCTGCACCAGGATGAACTCGCCTTCCTCAACGGCAACATGGGGACAAAAGTGACCACAAACCAGGGATTACTGTTTCAAGTCCACTTAATCTGAAGACACGCTGTGACCAGAAATCACCGCACACAGAGAAGGATCATTATGGGATGTGTGAGTTAAACTGACCGTTGCGACCACGATGGACATGAGCTCCAGTCAACGTTGTGTGTTTGTGGGGAAGCAGCATTTTCTGCAGGCGTGACGACACGCTCACTGTCTTGGTAATAAAATAAAAAAACGAGTATTCTTCCAGGGATTTTTTTTTAGCATTGAATAAATAAATTCAAGAATGTATTCAACTTTTCAGCTATTTTATTCTCCTAAAACTCTTCCTTGAGGGTCAAAATTGCTATACTTTTTCGAGTGTCAGAGCAAAAACATCACTGTGATGAAGAGTTGAATGGAGTCATGAAGGACAGAAACATTATATATACACATTTTTGGGGACTTTTCTTTAAAGGTCCTGTAAAGAAAAGTCCCCAAAGTATGTGGGAGGAGGAAAAAGAAGGTTGCCCTCTGAACAAATCTGCACAAATATGAGGAACTATAAATGCCTGCACGCCTAGGCATGGGTATCAGGATGCCCTGTAAAATATATCAGTTTAGATAACAAAGGCATCCATCCCATAGAGGGTCTGGTGATCACCATCTATCCTAGATAAGCATATACCTACAGTAAGCTAGCCCCCAGCAAAACTGACTGTCAAGCAAAAGGCTGTTGTAACTACTGAACTATGTTACATAAACTGTATAAAAGCTGAGTGAAAAAGCAATCTCAGGGCCAGCGAATCAAGAGAAAAGTCTCTATATACTCCTACCCAAGAGATCGTCTTGGTCTTGGTCTTCTTGATTGCAATCTTCACCCCTTCCCTCAGATACTGTTTCCCACCAGCAGTTGGATTTTGGCAAAAGTAAAATGCCTAAAGGTTAATCTGCCTTGTTGCCAAAATATATTAGTTTGATAGCAAACCAAATAATGCTTCATTGTTTTCTATGAAGTTTTCACAAACGTTCCCTTATTTAACTGTGCCAGTTTGGATCAACCAAGTGAACTGGGCATGAAGAACTCCCAGAGTTTCTGCAAATATGATTTCTTCTAGGTACAACCATGTTATCATAAATTCATCAAATTTGTCATTTTTAATGATGAATAATATTCCATTGTGTATATATACCACATCTATTTCATCCAATCATCTGTTTGGGGGCATTTGGGTTGTTTCCATCTTCTTGCAATTTAAATGGTGCTGCAATAAACATCCGAGCACAGATGTCCCTTTGTACACACATTGAGGTCTCCTTTGGGTAGATTCCCAGAAGAACAATTGATGGGGCACATGGTAGTTTCATTTTCATTAGTTTTAGGGTCCTCCACACTGTTTTCCATAAAGGCTGGACCAGTTTACAATCCTACCAGCAGTGTAAGAGTGTTCCTTTCTCTCCATATCCTTGCCAGCACTTGTTGCCCATTTTTTTGGATGTGGGTCATTCTTACTGGTGTAAGGTGGTATCTCATCATGGTTTTGATTTGCATTTCCCTGATTGCTAGTGATGTTGAGCAATTTTTCATGTGCCTGTTGGCCATTTGTATTTCCTCATTGAAGAGGTGTCTTTTTAGCTCTTTCCCCATTTTTTGATTAGGCTTCTTGTTTTGTTTTTATTTGTGAGAGTTTCTTGTGAATCTTCATTATTAACCCCTTATCACTCTTGTGGAGGGCAAATTTTTTTCCATTTGATTGGGCTTCCTTTTGTTTTTTTACTGTTGTCTCTTTTGCTGTACAGAAGCTTTTTAGCTTAATGTAGTCCCATTTGTTTATGTTTTCCTTCATTTTTTGGCCATCTGTAGATATGTCCAGAAAGGGATTTCTGCATGAATATACCTAGAAGAAATAATATTAGCTGAAACCATCAGAAAGAAAAAGACAGAAACCAAATGGTTTCACTAATATATAGACAACCAAATGAAAGTATGCTATTGGTGGGAGGGACCAGTTGGAGTGGCCAGGAAGGGGAGGTGGTGGATGACCCCCAGGGATTATAATGAAATATATAGAAATTCTTTTTAAATGAAAACATAAAATAAATAAATAATAAAATTACTATGTTTTCTGTTAAAAAAAAAAAAAAAAAAACTCAAGAGTGATCACAGACCCTGCTAAGCTAGAAAGTTGTGGGGAAAGTTGGCACTGGAGCGAGGGTCCTGGATTGGTTCTTTGTGCATCAGGCTACTCTCCAGGTTGAAATTCTGTAACTGACATTCTGAGCAAGTGCATGACCCTTTAGATATCCATGTGAAACCCTCTTCTCCTGGGGTCTTTGGGGCTGAGAGGAGAGGGAGTAATGGTGTCCTCAGAAACCTAGCATGTATTCCTCATTCTGCCCAGCCTCTGAAGAAGGGAGCTGCAGACAGTTCATCTCAGGGTTTCTCCCCAATTCTTTCCTACTCCTAACTGATTGTTTCACTTATTGTCACACATTTGCTTCAAGAATTGCATGGCCTAATTACTAAAATAAGTATGAATTATGAAACATACATATTCCTCTAATGATTACAAATCAATGCCAAATTATCGATGCAGATTTCTAAGTTTATAGTTTGTCTATTTTGTTAAATATTTACTCTAAAATTCCTAATAGAATAAAAAAAAAACTTGAAATAGAAAAACAGGACGAATGTCACAACTGGAGTATAGAAGTGGAGAAAGATAAAAAACTTTTACTTTCTTTTAACATGTTTTCCTTCTCTAAGAGAGGTTCCTCCTGAGATTTCAAAAGCTCCATATTGTCTGTATTTGTAAACAAATGGGAATTAAATGCCAGATTCATGCCACATTATATTAGCTGAAACTAAAGTCAGTTTAAATTTTTTTTACAATTGAGTTCAATCCTTTCGACCCTTTGTCCTTCAGTTTTAACAAGGAGAATGGAGTTGTTTTAGATCAGGAGAACTTCAGAAAAACTTAAAAACTTCAGAAAAATAACATTCCCTTCTTTCCATTGAGCAAAGATACTAAGTCAAACTGATCTAAACTGATAGCTTTATAAAAGCTTGCTTGCTGTATTTCAACAATATAAAGAAATCTATGAATAATATATATTCACAGCTGAGAAAGCTAATTTATGTGGGATAAACATGTCATTGTGGTTATATTGTAGGAAAATTGTCACATTTGAAACTTCAAGTTCCAAATCCAAAAATGGTAAATAATGTTCCTATGATTACAATTAAAAGGGGAAAATATAAAGTATCTTAAGAGTTGTTGAAAAGCTACAAGTTGATTTATGATATCAGTTAAAATAACTATAAACTATAAACACTATGCTTACTTGTAAAGTTGAATTTTAAAAGAGATATTAAAGAAATGATATCTTAAAAAAAAAGAAATGATATCTTAATATCGTATCTTTATTAAAATTAAAGTAACTTTAATCTTAAAATCTTACTGATTTATATTTTATGAATCAATCTTATTAAATGTTATTTTATTAAATAAAATAAAAGCACCCATCTCATATCATAAACTTGGAATAACACATTTGATGAGTGATAATCATCATTTAACTGACTTATCTTGACATGTGGCTATTTTGGAAACACAAGAAACTGATTAATGAAAGAAACCACAGCAATAAAGCTTCACAGAGATTCCAAAGGAGATGTGAGTGTTGCTTATGAATCAGTTTTAAAAGAAATATCAGGAATAAGGAACCTTTTAATTATATGTTGGGAAAATTTACCAGCCCAATCTACTTAATTTTGTTAGTCAAGCCTCAACACCAATAGTATTGAAAAGTTCTTCTCTCTCCTCCAATTCATCAAACGCTGGCTATTCTGAGTAAGAATATCAAAGAAAGGACGGATTTCTAGTCACTGGTCTCCTTGTGCATGCCCCCCTGTGTTATTTGGAACATCTGTAGTCTATACCCAGCGTGTTCCCTAACATGTCACTGAAACAGATGCAAATGCACATGGAAGCGTATCACCTCTGCTCAAAAGATACAGCACATTGATAGCACACACTGACATGAAGAGGCACAGTAATCAGTCATCACCTTCTGTTTTGGGTAATAGACATCTCAGGAATGACCTAGAGCAAGGAGACCCATGGTTGTGTGTGGTCAGATGCTGCCTCCAGCCAGTACAGAGCAAGTAGTATGTTGGTGTGTGGGATCTCAAAGCATCCATGAATGGATGAGTAGCTTTCCTTACCTTGCTCCTCCTTGTTCTTACTTTCAGATAAGATGTGGATGTCAAATAAGATGTCTGAGGTCAGCATCAGGTCCAGGTGCTGCCTGGGATCATGAGGTGGACACCAGCTCTGGCCTCACACTCCCTGCACCGGTTGCTGATGATGGTTCTCTGCCCAGCTGCCTCAGGCTGGTGTTCAGTGGGCCTCAGGTCTTCTCTGCCAGGAAGCCTCAAGTTCAAGGGGTGGCTGGTGGGTTACAGCTCCAGTTTTGAGGGACAGAACTCCTATCCTACAGGCAGCTTCCCGGGTATCCATGTCCATCTCCAGGAGCCAGTCTGATCCTCAAGCCCAGCACAGAATGACTAAATTTCTTCCACATCTTTCATGGACAGCCTAGTGCCTATTCTGTGTTATCTATTTTAATAGCACTTTTTTTATTGAAGTGATGTACATGATAGCATTACATAGTTTTATATAATTATCTATGCATTACAGTTATCCATATTTATAATCTCTAATTATATGACATCTGATGTCATATATTCATCGAGACTCAACATGTGCATAGACCTTAAGGTCACTCCCAGACACCCAAACCTGCCCTTCTAATGGTCCTGTTTCCCTGCTTGCACAGCCTTTTCTGGTAATCTGGTACCCACTGTGGATCTTTCATTCCTAAATGGACCCTCTTTTAACAGGCCCCCAGACACCCCCTCCCCAAGCACACAATATCTTTAGATAATCAGAGTCACCTGATGACATCTCAGAGGACTTCTGGTCACCCTGAGGTCCACCCAGGGTGTCTGCCCCAGTGGGACAGACCCAGGGTGTCTGCCCCAGTCTGCCCACCAGACTGAAGGTTGTGTGAATCCCAAAGCGCACATGGAGAACTGGGGGGCTGCTGAGGGGGATCCCCATGCTCACCTTAGCTGCCGCTGCTGTCAGGACATTTGTAGGGATGCTGACCAGGGTGAATATGGGGGGTCACCGTGTCATGCAGGGTGCCCACCAGGCCCCCCTGCTTGGCACCTCCTGCCTACCCATTCTCTCGGGCTCTCCTCCCTCTGACTCAGCCACTTGTTGGATGGCCTGTCTCAGGGACATTCCTCTCTGGCTGTGCAGCTAATTGCTAGTTTGGAGTTAGCTTTGTGAAAATATTTTAGAATCATTTCTGTCTTGGCAGTACGTCATAGAAGAACTGTCATTTTTGCCATCAATACTTGGGGGAGGGAAAATATTGATGCTTACCTGATTCTCCGCTAGTGAGTTTTTTCTATTCTTGCCAGGAAAGAATAGTGTTGGCCATAGTCGGTGTGAGGCATGAGTTCAGAAGATTCGTGAGTCCTAGAGTATCAATATCAATATAACATCAATTATTATATGATAATATGTCAATATAATATCAATATACTGTTTAATATCAACATGCTGCCCATTGATATACTGTTTCATTAACACAGGAGACAATGAAAATTAGTATTCTAAGGGAAAGAAGAAAGTTGAGAATGTCTTCATGGTCTAGAAATTTTCTGCTGACTTATCTTTCCAGTGATGCTGGACATAGGTTTGCATGCTTACTAGTTACCCTTTTCCATCGTCTGCTGTCCGCGCAGGAGTCTTCTGATCACCATGTTGTGATCTCTTCCAATCACTTTCTGGGATCTACAAAATTAAAAGTCATCATTTACTTGCTTTTCAGCTGCCAAAGTTCCTTTAGCCATGGAATTTGTTTTCTAAGCTGCCCCTACACACACACACACACACACACACACACACACACACACACACAGCTGACAAGCATATCTTTAGGGTTAACTGAGGAATGAACATTCACAGGGTGTTGGAACATCAGAAACTTGGTTTAGAAAGCAGGTGTCACTCAACTGTCATGGAAACTGCAAAACTGAAGAGCAAGAAAAGAGGAGACGTGACCCCAAGGCCCAAGGCAGAGGGGTGCTGACCCCAAGGCTCAGCAGTTCTACCTGACTCTGTCTGCACCCCTTCTACTCAGAAAGGATGGCATCCCAAGTGCCTGGGCTCCTGCTCCTCTTGCACAATCTCACATACAGACCCTGTCTTTATGGTCAGGCTGGGAAGGGACTTCTGGGGAGGGTTGTGCACTCCCAGCGCCACTTTAAAAACAAACAAACAAAAAAGGCTTAGTGTTTACATACATATATATGTATGTGAATGTACATATGTATATATAGCATTATATGTATATCTACATATATTTATACATATAAACACACCACACACACATACATAAATGCATCACTATGTTCCCCAAGTTTCTCCGACTACCGCATCAGTCACGAACCATCCTCTTGACTTCTTGTGCTCATCCTTTCTCTGATTTCTCCTTCCCTTCCTCCCGATCTTGCTGCGTGCTTTAGTTATATTGTCAGTCTATTCTTTTTAGCTTTTGTTTGACCATATGTTTATCATCTATCCCACCTACAAGTGAGACCACCTGATATTTATCTTTTCCTTTCTGGCTGATTTCCACTAGCATGATCCCTTCTAGCTCCATCCATGTTGCAAATTACAAATTACATGCTGCAAATTACAAGTTTGCCTTTTTTGATTCAAGAATAATATTTCATTGTATAAATATACCACTGATTTTTGACCTATTTGTCTGCTTGGGGACATTTCGGTTGTTTCCATATGATGCTTACTGCACATAGTACTGCAGTAAACATTTGAGTACAGGTGTCCTTTTCAGTTCCCGTTTTGTTATCCTCTTGGGTAGATTCCTAGCAATGGAATTTCTGGATCGAATAATAGTTCAAGCATGTTCAGTATTTTGAGGATCCCATACACAGCTTTTCACAGTGGCTGAGTCAGTTTGCACTTCAACTAGCAGCGTAAGAATGTACCTTTCTTTCTCTACATCCTTGCCTGTAATTGTTGTTGCCTGTTTTCTTTGACCTGGACCATTCTTACTGGTGCGAGGTGGGATCGCATTGTTACTTTGATTTTTTATTTCCCTGACTCTTAAGTGATACTGACCATTTTTTCAGTGATATTGGGGGAAAATATGATATTTCAATCTTCACTTGAAACAAGATAAAAGACCCACCAATCCCACAGCTCTACCTCTGAGGGGAAAGACTACAGAGACTGCAACTACAGAGGCTGTGGACTTTGGAGCTTCCACTTCCTCAGTTTTAGTACTTGGGGAGCTTAAATTCATTTCCAAAGATGCACAGAATTCTTCTTAAACTGATTTATATGTTAATTCCCAGTTTAAGTCCCTTTGCTTTTCCAGCATGATCCTGATAAAGCTCTTCCCCTGGGAAGGCTACAGGAGGTCACACCCAGGTGCTGAGAAGCTCCCAGCAGGGACATCTGTGCTTAATAAGGTATTTTGTGGGGAGGAAAGTCTGAGAAAGCTTACCAATGAATCAATTGATCTTCTAGAGACGTATAAAATCCCCTCTTTCCTTATGTCAAGCCTCCATTTTAACAGACCATTACTAGAATTTCCTTTTAAATCATTTTAAGGCATCTCATCATTGTATATTATCCTTGCCCATATTGTACTGTATGAATATTAGAGATAAATGCATCTGTATTTTAGTGACCAGCCATACCTGATGGTTTTAAAAATGAAGTCATTATTTTCCCTTGGTATAATGATAAATTTATGTTGTAATTAATAGTCAAAGAATTATTTTTCAAAGCATAGAGTGAGGGCTTTCTTTAGCTTTGCTTCACAGACAGTATATTATAAATCATGGGAGAGAATCGTTATTTTTTATATTCACATTTATGTATTTAATGAACATGATTGAATTTTTCAAGTACTTATTGGAAGGAGAAGGTATTTGTGCACTGCTATTTTATTTTGGTCTAGGAGAATGCCGCCTTTGGCTGATGCTGGGATATTAATAATTAGCACCTTTATTAGAAGTCAGCTCCTGATTTTCAGCAGCATAATGCTGGGAAGTGATGTTTCCCAAGTGAATGGAGAGTTATACAGTTTTATTAAAAAGAAGAGCTTCTCCTTTGAATACAATTTTAAGGGAATCTTCAAAGGAACAAATTTCAAACCTCAAATGAGAGCATAGCACTAATTAGTGGGTAACAAAGATTTAGACAGGAGAATCCAATCTTACTTTCCTGATCCATTTTGTAGTAGCTTTGCTGTGTATTTCTTTTGATGAGTCAATTTCATCTAGGTGCACCTTTTTTATATTTTAACTTCTGTCATAACACTTCTAAAGTTTTAGAAAATGGTATATACCAATGCTGAAATCTGGCAATTATCTCCTAACTCCGCATTCTAACAACCAATTTTATAGCTCAGCTTAAAATGTTTAATTCAATTTCAAGTATTTTGCATTTATAATGTTCCTTTAAGTGGCAGGTCTCTGAATACAATAATGTAGCTACCTATTTGTCTATGTAGCCTTGCACTTAGAAATAAAATCCTTGACCTGTTCCTCAATTATACACCAAGTTATTTAAAACCCAAAGGTGTCAGATGCCAAAGTTCCCAGATCACAGATTTTCTTGCAAGACCTTCAGGCAATCCAAAAGTTAAAATATCAGCTTTGTGATTTTACAATGTTATATACAACAAATGAGTTATCAGAATAAATTGTTTTCTTTAGTAAATAGTGAGGTATCGATCAAAGGATGTCATGGGAAATTAGAAAACAGTAACACCAGACTTCTGCGTAATGGTGATTTATGGCTTTGGCAATATGAAGTAGGAATTGATTACTATTAAGGTCAATATGAAGATTCATTGACTCGGATATTCACAGTGACTAAAGCTAAATTGGGAATCAATATTTACATCAAGAAAACATATATCTTTCTATGAATAAAAACATGCCAATATACTCTGCCATCCTTCATCACATAGTAAGAGAATTCTATCTCCCAAGCATGACAGATACATTGCATTTTAAAAACTATCTAGGGTTGCCTCTGATTCTTGGTCTCTGCATCATTAATGATGTGCTATTAGATCATTTCAATCAAAGCACAGTATTTGTATCAAATAGAAATAGACTTTAACAGCAGTCCACTTGGGAACAACTGAAGCATCTGAACATCTTACCTAGTTCTCAGAGATGAATTCATCTTCAAATCCACAGACCAGATTTCACAACTGGGTTTCTACACTCAGTACATAAGTGAGATAACAGGTAAAGAAGCATGACTGTATTACCAAATTATGGAAGACAATGCAACCTATGAAGCTGAGTGCGATAAACATATAAGACAGACACATTAGAAAAACAACTGTCATACTAACTTAAGGATGGTGTTGATTTGTAGTCTGGTTTACCTCATTTGTTTTATGCCATTCAATTAGTCTGAACAATTTCAGTTCTCATCACCACATCTTCCAAGTCTCTATCTCCGATTTCTTTGGCGGCTTTTTCTATCCTACACATAACTGTTTACACTTTAAATTGGATCAATAGATTTGTTGTTATTAACTGATCACATGACTGGCAGATGGAGCATATTGTCTGAAACTCCAGCTAGACTCGACTGGTTTATAAAATATTTATTGAGCATTTGTTAGTGCAAGGCTTATAAATAAGAACTCAAAACCGAGCACAGGATGACATTACATCTGGCACACAAGAAATAACAACAGCAATGGCAGAAAGCACAGAAAAAGACAGGAATCCAAAAGGAATCAGTCCCCAGCGGATACTCTATAAGCCAAGGTAGTTTCATTTCAAGGTCTCCTGAGGATGTCCAGGGACCACCAGAACCTGGAGAGAGACAGGGAGGGCACAGCTAAGTTAATGATTCAGGAATTTCCTTCTTTCTCCAGCAGCCTGCTGCGTTGAAGAGCTGTGTGAGAACAAGTGGCTGCAACATCACAGTAGTAGCCTACAATGTTATCCCAAAAAAACAAACATCAGGTTGTCACATTAACTGATCCTTCAACATTTATTTGTTGCCCTCAAAGACCCATTGGACTTATGGAGTTGACATAAACCCATGCTAGTGTGACTGTGAGGTTTTTCTTTCTTTTTTTTTTTTTTGTTTTGTTTTGTTTTGTTTTGTTTTGTTTCATGTGAAAACAGAAAACAGGAATAGAATGAGCAGGGAAGGGAAAATGTTAGAAGAATGGGTTTTACTTCTAGAATAGTACTGAATTGTTGAACTGCTGAACACATGTACTTTAAGGATCAGTAATATCTGTAGTGTTGATTACAGATCACCAAAGATCTGAGATCAACGTTTATGTGCTTTTAACTGTGGAGGGATGGAGGGAGAGGGAAAGATTTACATAACTGGGTGAGGCTGGATGACATTATGGTGAATGTTTTTTGTTTTTCATAAAGTTCATGAATTTTCATATTTAACTTGTCCCAAAATTATCCTCCCAGAAAAATACATGAAAACATTTGACCCTATATCTGGGTATATAACACCCTAAATTAATATGTAAAATTAACCATCATGCATATATCATTGAAATTATGCTTTATAGAGTCAAACATAATTCTTAGTGGTTCAATAAACAGCATCAAAATGTCAAAAGTAGTCATGATTATTTCATTGTAAACATTAAGAGAAATATTAAATTATGTCAATTAATGGAATGTAAATGAAAATGAATACTTGACTGTTGAGTCAAGAGTCAAGTATAGAATGTATATATACTTATATATTTCTTTATCTTTTTTATTTATATATATGCATGCACACACACACACACACACACATAGGGGTTAACCACCACCTCCCCTCTCAGGCCACTCCAGCTGGTCCCCTCCCCCAGTTGTGTACTCCCATTTGGTTGTCCATATATTTGTGAAACCATTTGGTTTCTGTCTTTTTCCTTCTGACATGTTTCTGTCGATATGATTTCTTCTAGGCATATCCATGTTACCAAAAAAATCATCAAATTTGTCATTTTAAATTGATGTGTAATATTCCATTGTGTATATATACCACATCGTTTTCATCCAGTCATCTGTCTTGGGGCATTTGGGTTGTTTCCATGTCCTTGCAATTATAAATGGTGCTGCAATAAATATTCAAGCATGGGTGTCCCTTTGTACCCACATTAAGGTTTCCTTTGGGTAGGTTACCAGAAGAGCGATTGCTAGGTAAAATGGTAGTTCCATTTTCACTAATGTGATGGTTCGCCATACTGCTTTCCATAGTGGCTGGACCAGTTTACATTCCACCAGCAGTATACAAGTGTTCCTATGTCTCCACATCCACACCAGCATTTGTATATATTTAAAAATGAAAATGTTTACCATAAAAATATAACATAATGACACTACCTCTAAATAGTTGCTATAGAGAAATATACATTGAGAACTACTGAATTCACTAAACTGTAGATGGAAAAAGTTAACCTGATTTAAAAATAATAACTAAAATCTAAGAAATAATACAATAAGGTGCATTTTACTTATTAAATTGATTTATATCTCAACATTTTCCTATGACTAAATTATAAATTAATTAGAAGTATAAAAATGGTAGGAAAGAGAATAAAAGCATATCAGCACCAAAGTGTTGTGCTTGATGCAGAAACAATGAAGATGCTTAAATCACTAGCTCCTATTGAACATAGACTAAAATGTGCTTAATTTAAACCTTTCATGATTTGGCTCTGGTTTATACAATGTAGTTTTAAGTATAAAATAATAGTAAAACATTTTAATTAATCAATTAATTCAATGTGGCTTTAGTTCAATAATTAGAGACCTACTGCTCAAATGCTTTGATTCCGAGAAGTCAAACTGGAACTCAACATCTATGTTCAAAAAAGAACTATTAATCCAAGATCCTTCAGCCTCTGCCCAGTATCAGGCACTTCTGAGTGACCAGGAATTGGAGCTGTTCAAGGCACGTCCAATGTCAGCAGATGATATACCTGTGTGCATGTTGGGTCTTCCCTTAGATACCTAAGCCTGTTCTATGCTTCAAGGTGTATTTCAGCTGGATAATTCACCAAACTTCCATTCAGAGCTCTCATCAGCAGGGACAGAGAGGGGAATGACACAGTGGACTCAGGACCTGGACTTGGGTGGACACTGCCCGGTGGGGAGGATCTTAATACAACCTTAGTTAAAAGAATAAACTAATTTAAAATAATGTTATAAGGATAAAACTATCAACTCAGTTCTGCATGTGAGAAAATTAAGTCCATGCTGCAGGTTGAGGAGATGCATGTTGCTGCTGCTAGAACATTCTAGTCATTTTTTAAGCCATCCTCGCCCAGTAAACAGTCCCATCACTTACAACACCAGTCTTCTGCTAAGCACACAGATGGCCCCTTCTGTCCACAAACACCAACTTTCAGCTTAAAAAAATCTCAGATATATATGGAGTGTTTATCCAAAAGATTACCTGTATCATTTATCTTTTACTGAAGTCAAAGTCAAATTCATAATGTCTATGTAGTCACAGCATCCCAAAGGACACCATGAGCAAGGGATAGCAATGCAATTTAATTTTGAATGGTGATTACTAAACAAAATTACTAGTAAAATAAATAGGCTTGCTCAGGGTGGGAATAAAAGGGAACACCATGGACCTGAAATGACAGAACAAAGAAAGATCTGGAACGGCAAGAGCGCTGACAACCACAGCCTGCAGCCACACTGAACTTCATTATAAATAGTATCGGCAGCTGTATCAGAGTCTGGATCTTTGCTGATAAATCTGCTCCCATTTCAGTTTGAGTTGACATTTGAGACACAGGGAAAACCGATGGTGCACTGATGCTAAAACATGTCACAAGTCGGCAGGACAAGGGTCTATCAACTGAACATACACGTGGGGGGACACTTGGGAAGACACCTCACTATATTTCCAGTTTACTGGGCACGGCTGAAAACAATCCGTATTCTCTGAACATGGTGCCCAAGAAGGGAATCAGCCATGGCTCCCCCCACCCACATTTTAGTGTTGCAAGAATGGAGAAAGCAAGCAAAAGGACGAGGAAAAAGGGAAAACTAGCAAACGGATAACAGAACTGAATAGACAGCAAGGCGGGGGGATGAGAATTAGGGATCAGGATGATGGTTCATGGGAGGCAGGGTGATGAGAGAACTTTGGGGTGTACAACTGTATATACACAATCAATAAAAAGGCGATTAAATAAAAAAAAATACTTAAAGAGCAGTGGTCTGAATTCCAGTACAAATGGAGACTGTAAGATGTAGCACAATGTGTCAGCGTAAATTATTTAAAATTATTTAAACCTTCCAGTGAGGTTGGTGGTGTGTGCGTCCACATCTGTCTTTATAAAAAACATGTTTTTTTCTCCACAGACGGAATTTTTAAAGCCAGAGTCAACTCAGCTTGAACCACTCTGTCCTTCTTCCTGACACATTGTTCAGCCACATGATTCTGGAAAGATTCGCTTACCTATGACCCAGAAATATCCCGGCCCTGAACATAACCCTAACGAGAAGACAGTCCATTAGCAAAGCCTGCCCATGAGGGATGGAGCGCCCCTCAGCACCTGCAGACATGCTGCCATCATGTGTCCTCTGGCTCCCTGGAACCGCCTCCCTCCTTGGTTTCCAAGGCGTACAGAGGGCTGACCTGGAGGTGACCCTCAGCTAATAATCAAAGATAATACCTCAACTAACTGTTAGTTCCCCGGCCTAGTTTCCAGACGGTGTTAATTAGGTTAAACGATGAGTCAGTTCCATGGAGGCCTGGAAGGGAGGAGGGGAAAATAGCCTGAACCCCTCCTCCATCTTGAGCATTCTACGGGGGCCTTCGCTTGGGAGAGGTCATTGTTTGGATGAAGAGATGAGCTCTTTGCCCTCACGCCAGGTTTGTGGGTGTGTGGGTGTGGAGGCAGCTGGTCCATGAGGTATGGTGGTAACACATGACCTTGGCGTCCTGTCCCTCAGGCCGTGGGGTCTGGCCTCACTTGGCATCTGCATCACTCCCACGGTCCAGGTGCCCCTGTCTCAGCATGTGACCGAGAGTAACAGCGCCTTTCTCATTCATCACCTGGTCAGAGAAAGATCTGTGTTGAAAATGATATAATTTAGCTAATAGAACGAGTAATATCAGTAGACAGGAAAAGTCGCCTGGAACCAATGACACAGGTGCCCCATGTGTCCCTGACTCACCTGCAGGGGACTTTACAGACATGATCTGGGAATTTCCAGATTTCACCTAATTATTTCTGGGAAACATGCTATAGCATTAATGGTGGCATAATTCTTAAAGTTGCACACTTAAAGCAATTGATTTTCTTTTTTTCTTTTTTGTCAAAGCTGTGATTAAAGAATAATGTGCTGTCATTAGTATGACTTTATTAAACTTTCAAACACTTAAGAGGGGCATCTCACAAAAATTCTCCTTATTAAAAGATATATTTCCTCTCAGACGCCTCAACGTATTTGCCTACAATTTGAAAACACAATAGCAATGAATTTGTAAAATAATAGGGAAAGGTTAGGGAAAAGAAACCATGTATCTGTCCTATAATTCAGGTTTGATGGACTGAATCACTCTGATTGAGTTTATAAATTAAAAATTGAAATATTTCATCTAAGATCAATCAATAAAATTTAAATTAAATCGTTTGTCACCGAATGTACTCAAACCTTTCCTGTCATGTAAAATCATACTGTTGCGGAATGGATTCATTCAAACTGACATTAGCTATATTAAAACTGTATTTGATGTTTGTATCTGTTCCTTTGTAATGAAAATCCCAATGTAAGTAGGTCACTTATTATTGCTCAGAAAGGAAAATGTGCACCCAATGTGACAAATGATTGTTCAAGCTGTGTATTCCTTGAACTATTTCTAGTGACACACATTCTATATTTTCCTATGAAATGGGTTTATTTGTATAGTATATTGGAACAATGTGGTAACAGGGGTGAGCTATGAAGTGAGCACCCTGAAACATTAATAAAACAGAAGAATCTGGTAGAAGGTTCTATTGTACCATAAATGTAATAATGAAAAGGAAAGACTCCGGCATGTCATAGAAAAGCTAAGCAAGGTATCAATATTTGAACTGCACAGGCTCTTCCACCCCAGAAGGATGGTTTTGTGCTTCTGTGGTGTTGAAGAGTACGTGCATGGCTTACACCCATTGTGCTGAAGGGTGGTACCTGGCAGCTGGGGAGGTACTGCTTGTCTTTCTTTCTGAATTGGGGGGAGCACAGGGTGCTTCAAGTCATAGAGCCCCTGGACCTGGAAGCTGGATTGGTAGCAGAAAATTTTCCCCACCAGAGTACTGTGTCACCGTGCCTGGAAAGACACTGGTTCCACTTGGTCCTGGCCCTCGATGGCCCTGATATTACCCTGGAGGGAGGTGATCTCTGGATACAGAACAATTTCTGTGGGGGTGCACAGAGCAAGCTTCCAGTTGGAGCATCAGCAGCTGCAAAGCACAACATGCCACCATGGAAAGAAGGACCAGATACAAAAAGTAGATGATGTGTATGAAGTGCCAGTAATATGCGCGAAGTGGAAGGAAAAAAACAGAAGGAGAAACACAGAGATGATACTGTGATACGCAGAGATGGATGCAATTCCCTCTCGTGGCCTGTCTATTTCCTCACGCCTACCCTTCCCTCATGGCCCCATCCCTAGAAAGGTTTTATGTATGATGCTGGGTAAATCAAGAAAAAAGATCAGCTGGCTTGTGAAGAATGGTGTTGGATTTTTTGCAGTGAGGAGCACTAGGACTCGTGTTGGTACCCAGTGGTGCCCACTGGATCTGACATGGCATTGTGATGTCATGAGAGAACATTATGTCAGAGAGCAGAACCTTTGAACATCTAAGTCTACCCATGATGCAGTGTTGAGATGTTATGATTTAGGCATTTTTGAGCTTTTAAATATATGGTAGTTGGTCTTGGGTAAGTTCTTTTACACTACTTCAGAGGTGATGTTCTCCACCTAGTCTCCTCCTTGCAGGTGAGGTTCAACTCCTGAAACACCCTCCGTGACATCAACTTGAGTTACACTAGCACTCATTTTCACTCTGCTTTCTCCCTGTTCCCTTCCAAAGGCTTAATCTATTTCCTCTCCTAACAAAACTAACTCACTTTTTCTTGACATTATTCTCCAGTTTCTCCTCATGGCCTGCATCTTTTATCAACAGGCTGCTTTCACAGGTTCCTCCCTCCTGATACTGCAGAGAAGCCTTCAGAGCACCTAGGAGAAACATCCTGCATCCTCCTATGTACCACAGAAAGTTCAAACACTACAGTATGCAAAGACTCAGACTGGAACCAAGCTTTAAGCATGAGTAATAAATGACGAGACAAGGTGGTTTTATCCCCAACAGGAAAATTCTCAAGTTAGAAAAATAGTAATAAAACAGAGCAGCCTCATCGCTGGTAGATTTATGCTTTATAGCTGCTAAAGCCCCACACTTAACCAGCCGGTGGGGCAGAATCGTTCCCACGGATCATAAATCACCTGCTTTTCTACCGCACTCAGTGTTCACCTTCGTTGTTACTAGTAAGACAAATGCTACCTTGTCGTTCAAGGAAATTTGCATTATGTGGTAGAATTATATGAATTGTCGATCCGGTTCTCCTGAGTGCCTGCAGATTGTCATAAAATAACAAAAGCAATACTATATTACGGAATTGCTCCTCACAGCACTGCTCTTGATAGTGAGCCAAAGTACTGGCGAGCTCGGGAGCTTAGTTAGAGTTTGAGAGTTAGGTCATAAAAACACATTTGAGCAGGATACAGCTATTGGAAAGACTGTTCATTTTTTTCCTGCAGACCCACCGAAGCATAAAATCTCTAGAAGCTACTTCAAATCTGATGTTCTCTACCTAGTTTCCAGCAAAATGTAGGGTCAGAGCCCAAGGAAATCATCAGAATTATGAGACAATTGACTTTTAAAAATGAATTGTTGTTGGATACTTTGTCATCAGAGGAAAAGTAGAACTTGACCCTCTTATGTGTATCTGCAACCAAAAGATGTGCCATGGAAGATGGAAAGTGAAAAGCATAAGCTGAACTGCACTCATCATTTGTTATAACACCTGTCTGAATATCTTCTATGAGAATCAATCACTACCCTTGGGTTTCCCTAAGCGCTCACTATGTAAGCAGTGTGGTCCATAGTTGTTGAGAAGATACTAATGTTTTTGTTCTTAGACATGTAACTCACACACGTTGAATAAATGTCTATGGTATGAAATGCTTGAAAACTGTAAATGGTATCTATAAATATTACTACTAAATAGAGAACAGTTGTTCATCAGCGTTGGGGATTTAGGATTCATGTTCTGCTCACAGTGTATGTGCTGGATTACAGGAATCTGTGCACTAAAGTGAATTCTGTTTGCTCACATCCCCCACTCATCAATTGAATTCTGAGTAGGTTTCCCTCTGGAGGAATCTAGAAGGAGAATAAACTTCCTCCAAAAAGAAAATCCTGTTTTCCACTTGCCTGCAGGGAGGTTGAATTATCATCCTTTACTTATGAATATATTCATTCATTCAGTCAGTATAAATATAACCCAATAGCTATGCTTTTTCCTAATGACTGGAGAAAGAAAAACATACACAGAAAAGAGGATAGCCATTGATGAAACAAAATTCATTAGATAACTGTGAAATGGAAGAAAATCTTACTCAGTGTTTTCAGAGTAGAATAAATAACTGCATCTGAAACGTAAGAAAAGACAGTCACAGAAGTGGGTATACTCAGAAGATAAAATCAATTCTTGGAAACCTACATACAATGATACAAAAGAAAAATGCAAGAATATATTTCTATTATAATAAAATTGAAAAAATGAAAGCATAGAAAGGATAAGGGGAAAGTTAGAGAAGCTTGTACATTTCAAAGTACAAAACATTGATCCTGGGAAGTTAATAGATAGAGAATAAAAGAAATACAAAATGAGAAGGAATTCTCATAGATATAATAAAAGAAAATACTCCAAGTTCAAACATAAAATGTCTTTTAAATAAACTAAAGCATCCATCACCTAGGAAGGAAGGATGAAAGATGAGGGAACACAGCTAAATGGAAACTTTTCCTTTCAGAACAGAAACCACAAACATGTGCTTAGAGGCACAGGATGGTGCAACGAGCAGCCCATCCCTTGCAATGGGCAGGAATGCTCCCTGCATCAGCAAGAGAGGCAGGAAATGTTTTCTTCAACAGATTCTGGAAGCCATCACTAATTTGACATCTTCTAACACCATACTTAGCCTGATCATACAAGCCCGATGTCTGTCTCTACACGATGCTCATGTTCTAAGTGGAAGGAAGAGACACTAACAAAAAAGAAATAAGTAATTTAAGGAAATAAATGCTGCCAACAAAATAGATCTGGGACGAAAAGGACTGAGAAATGTAGGGAGTAAAATATCAGAATTACCATGATTGGGTGTGCAAGTGAAACCATGCATGCCCATACAACAAGCTATGTTGGATTTCAGGATGCTAAGTGCACCTCATGGTCCACAAATATGCCCTGAGAAATAGGGAAGTATGTCCAAGAAACAAATGATGATTTTCATGATGGCCAGGAAATTACTGTGTGACCTTGGAGAACTGGATTTCTCTTTTCTATGAAGGAGGTTTGGGCATAACAGTCTCCAGTTCTCTCCCTCCAAAGGTTCAATGATAGAAAACAAAAAGCACTTAGGTAAAAGCACATGGAATAAATTAAAAACACTGTATAGTTTTTTTATATATTTATATATATTATTTTATATATATACAAATATATAGTTTATATATTTGTATAGCAGCATGTCTGTTTAAAAGTCCCATGCGTAATTACTGAATATGTGAAACAATATCAAGAGTAAATTGTTTAAAGAGCTATTTTCAGCAAGTGTAGTCATTCAAGGGTGAGAAGCTTTCCAATATATATTTCTAAAACCAAGTTCAAGTGTAATATAACATGGTCTTCATATATTGGAAATAACAAAACACCACTGATACAACACTGTTCATATCAAAACAACAAAATACAAGTTTGTTACCTCTGTAGTAGACTTTTTTTGTGTCTCCCAGTTTTCTTCACCAAATGCAATTGTGAGCTCCAGGTATTTTATTTTTTTATTATTCTATTTTTTATTGTGAATTTCCTTTGTGGATATAACATCAATTAAAAACTTATGTGTGAAATTGTGATATATGTCTTTTGATGTATATTAACACATTTTAAATCATCCAAAATAAATGCTGTGTGTGCTAACACAAAATACATCTGTGGTACCTGAAATGTTCATGAAAATATGGGTGTATGAGTTCATTTGTAGGAAATCTTTATTGATATATATATATATATGCACAAAAGTATTCAAAAGTATTCAAAATCCTATAAGATGCTTTCTGTATTCAAACAAAGCTCTCAATTGCAAAAACAACCTCTGAAGAGACTCTTCCAATCAGGGCCAGGAGGAAAACATCTAGGGTGGACTATTAGCCTATTATCTTACTCATTTCTGCATTTTGAGTGTTATGGAATGGAAACATAGCATTCCTATAAAAGTACATACAGATAGTTATGATTATAATGTATGAATGGTGTGAAGAGCAGCAATATATGCAACAATTAATTCTCTACTAAGTTAAATAAATTGGAATTTATTAAGTAAATTGGATTTTTAGTGACTCTACACTTAACCCACTTATAACACATTTATAAGTATAATTTATTGTATGACAACTACTTTAATTTCCAAAATGCATGAAAAAATTTTCAGGCACTTAGCTTTAATTAAAAAACAAACTGATATTTGTCAATAAAGGCTTGAGAATGGTTTTTCATTGATTCCCTATGTCTTTATATTTTACATCATTGTGTACCCCAAGGTTACACAGATTTAAAGAGATTGTTTTTTACTGTAATCCAAAGAATTATCATAGATTTACTGTATCCTAGCATTGCCCTGTTGAGTTTCCAATGTCAACTCTGAAATGTATGGACAGTGATGGGAATCAACTCAATGTTTAAAAGTGAAACACATTTGCAAAGCTAAAGGTAAAGTGAAAGTGGGCCCATGGTGCCCCAAGAAGAAGCCACACAGAGAAGAAGGTGTCCCGACCTCAGCACAGTGAACTTTGCCCCCGAACCCAGGGGTGATGAGATCCATTTCTGTTTCTATTTTGTGCCTCTTTCTTGGAGTGGCTTAGCTTGACATTTAATTCACAAATCTGGAATAAAGGAACATGTGTTAGTGTTATCTGGAAAGAAAGGAAGGTGAAAGAAATCGACCCTAAGCTGTGCTCTACATGCATGAAATTCAGAGTAGAAAGGACATCTCATGCTAAGATTTTCACTCTCTTCCTGACAACGGCTAAGACTTTTTCATACCCATGGCATAACGGGGTTTCTCCTTATTTTTTTGGTCTTAAATACATTCTTTGAAAACTTTCCACCAATTTAATGCAGTTCACAAACTTTTAATGCAGTCTAATTGCCTTTGACGTTCAGAAAGCACAACTCAGACACAATAAACCTTGAAAATTAGCTACTGGTCATGCCTGGACTCTGAAGAAATGCATGTTTTTCTCAGGTTCTCCTGGTAATAATATTGAAAAGTAATACAATTTATTAATATGTTCTACAAGATTCAGTGAATTGCCTTGTTCACATTAATGACAAATATGACATCAGCCAAATTAGAAACGCTTATTCATCTGAAGTTGTTCATGGTGTATACAGATTCAAAACACCTGCTTTATCATAGAAATAGAATAGAAATAGAAACCTCTTCAAATTGCTGTGATAATTGTAGTAAAATGTCTCGTTTAAAGATTTTAGCTGCTGATTAATGTACCAGTTCACACTCCAAGTTTCCTTTTATTGTTGCCAACTTCTATTTCTGAGCAAAAATTAGATAAAAACTTACATAACCTCAAAGAAAACCCTGTTTTTTGGTTTTTTTTGTTTGTTT
This sequence comes from Uropsilus gracilis, assembly GCA_004024945.1. Classification (NCBI taxonomy): domain Eukaryota; kingdom Metazoa; phylum Chordata; class Mammalia; order Eulipotyphla; family Talpidae; genus Uropsilus; species Uropsilus gracilis. Next base: position 39,530 of record PVHY01007187.1, read on the forward strand.
TTTGACTGTGAAAATCGAGCCTAAATGTTGATAACCCTGCCCCAGAAAAGGCAGTAATTTGCGAACACAAACTGAAGGAGAAGAGCCCATCAAGACAAGGAGGGTCACCTAATGAGCTATTAAAACAACTATCATAAAGGGGGCTGTCTTCTTTCTTTTCTACACCACAGAAGACTAAGGGGGTGAAAGTGAGCTTCACTCATCCTCAGAAATGGTCTTCACAGCACGCTGTCCCAGCTTTTATAGTCACAACCACTGACTCGCATTCAAAAATAAAATATAGCCGGGCATGGTGGCGCATGACTGTAAGCGGCAGTCTAGGAAGCTGTGACCAGGATACATGGTTCAAATCCTGCTGAGGGCACATAGAGAGACCTAGTTCCAAAAGAACACAGCTGGGCATAGTGGTGCATGCCTGTAATCCCAGCTACCTGGGAAGCTGAGGCTGGAGATTACTTGAGTCTGTGGTACCACGGGCAATGTAAGCCTGAGGTTCCATGGGCAAAAACAGCAAGACCTAGTCTCAATAAATAAATAAACAAACAAACAAATAAATAAATGAATAAGTAACTAAACACATGCATACATACATACATACATACATACATACATACATAAAATAAAATTTATGCATTGTAGCTGCCCTCATTTTCTCCTACCATTTGAATTAGGTCCTACATGATTTCTACATGGAATCTGATCTTTGGTAAGAACCCTTCTGAGAACCAGTCATCAGTTGCCTATCAGGCTTCTGTTTCTGTAGAGAATTAAAGGTATAACAGTGAATTTTGGGTTTAGAATGAACACTACTCTAAGAACACCACACAGTCAAAGAACAAACAAAGAAAAATTTAAATTGTCGTGTTCTTCTATTATTTTGCTTTACACTTCATTTGTTTCTGTGACATCACCTTTTTCTTTATTATTACTTGTTGTTACTAACAGGCACATTCGATTTGATTCCAATAGAAGTTTTTGTCATCTATTAAACTATGAAACTAATGATTGTAGCATGTAACAGGTTTAATTACATGTATTGATTCTAGTGTTTATCTCCTTGTTTGTTCCTTACAAATAAGCTAGTTAACTCTATTTATAATGTGTTGATGATTTAATTTAGTTAATCTTGCAAGAAGAAAATTTTTAATGTCTACAGGTGATCAGCTCAGCATCATTCATTTTACTTTCTCTGTGCAAGGCACAGAACATTGTTTTAAAATAAAAAAAAAACCTTCAGCATTATTTCTGTTGAATTTCAGATTTCTCGTAATAATAGTATAACTCTTGCTAGATATCTTATTACACCACTTTGATTATATTTGTATAGTTATTTATAAGATAATCAATTAAAGGATATTATCATTTATTTCATATGCAGCGCTATATGGGACAGTATGATTTTTGTCCCTTTCCCTTTTTTCAGTCTATCTGTTCTAACTATGTGAATATTTTAGGAGAAATTCCTATTATAGCCTACCAGTTCTCAATATCCTCTGTCAGAGAAGCAGAATAACAGTTTGGTCATGCTTCATTGGTAGGGCTCATCTTCACTTGAGTTTTCTGAAAGCTCATAACCAAGTCTATGGCCCACCTAAAACAAGTAAGTCTATGGATCCAAAATTGCAGGGTAAGTGAGTCACTCAAACATTTTACTCCATGAGCTTATATAACCAACACATGGCGGAGGTGGGGGGACTGCATCTTCCCAAAGATTGTGCAGTCCAGTGAACGTGCATATGTGTGAGTGGGCACCCCTGGGTCTGGGAGAGAGGAGCTAAGGGAGTGTAGAGGACACAGAAAAGCATGTGTAGGAGCAGGGGTGAATCTAGAGGAAGAGCCTGATGTTTTCTGGGGGTCAGTGGGTCCCTCCTGCTTGCCAGTCCTGCCCTGCCCTGGCCTGCATGGCGTGTCAATGTAACCACTAAAATCAATGAAGAACTCAGGCAGATGGGTTCACCTGATGCTTGATGCGACACTGAGAGTTGGTGGCAAGGATGGTGACTACTAGCGATGACAGTAGAACCGTTCAGCACAGAGAAGACACTCCAAGTGGAATGGACAGTGGATGGCTCCACACACAGAAATGAGCCAGGCAAGGAGGTGGCTACTACCTGCACACACACTCCTGGGTCATGGCTTAGCCCCTCATTCTGTGCTGTGACTCTGACCTGAGCCCCAGTCCTGTGCTGGCATTTGTAGTAACCTCAAGTGTCCCAAGTCACCTCGTTCCATCTGTGCTTCTAACTGCATGAAGCCCTGCTCCTGTCCCTGCCCCTATCACTCACCCTGTTCCTGTCCCTGCCCCTGCTCCTGGCCCTGCTCAGAATTCTTCCCAGGCTTTTCTCAGCACAAAACCTATGAAGAAGAAAGGAAGCTCTGCCTCTTCCAAGGCCACAGAAAGGCAAAAAAAGCAATGTCAAAAGGTATCCGCCACACAGGAAGATCTAACCCATCACCATGGCCCGAGGCCCTGTGTCCGAGGAAAGACCCAAGTCCTCAGAGAAGCACCCCAAGGGGACACCAGTGGAACCCCTGCTGCCACCTGGCCATGCCCATTGCATCCCTGGGAAGCAGACAGACTCTCGCTGGGCTGATTGGCAGAGCCACTAAACCAGACCCCATGGGCCGCAAGCATGATGGGATTATGTTTCTCTGGGCATGCATTTATTTTTCAATTTTACTTTTTATTTTGGGGTTACATTTTTGTTCCGCCATATGGGCCCACGCTGTACTCACTGTCCACCAAGCCACCCACTTCTGCCTCACCTTATCGTCCCCATCCCCCTTCCCTTTGTTGACTATTACATTCATCACATCTGAACAGTCACGTCTATGCAAAGGTGAGGCTGAGTTTTGCTGGTGTGTGTGGCATGGTGACAAAGCACTGAAAATATGGGGACCGACACACCTGTCATATCATGGTGTCATCCAGCCCTACCTCAATAACAGTGAAACAAAGGATTAAAACGAAGAGCAGGTGGATAGGAAGGGTGGAAGGCATCTGAGAAGAGCAGAGAGTGATGCTGTAGCTCGAGATAGGGGTGACAGTGACGCCCAATCCTGGGCAGAGAATGTGTTAACAGTAGAACAGGAGAATTGCTGATGGACTAGACAACTGGTCTGAGAATACCAGAGATATCAACGATTCTTTTGCTAATTCTTTCAAAAAGTTTATATAAAAATACTCTACTTTTTCCTGCAGATATAAAAATTGAAGAGTTTGGAAAATATGATCCATTTATTTACAACATTTGTATGGCTCTAGCATTTGATTTGCATATTTAACAAATTCCTCTTGAGTCAGGAGTGAAGGAAAGAAGGTACAGGATGGCATCTGCAAAGACACAACAGCCGCAGCAGCGTCTGAAGACACCTAGTCACCTCGGCAAGAAACTGCAACTGGCGGTCTCAGTTTGTTAACCTGTAGAGTGTCCTATGCAAAATAAAGACAAAAGATGAAAAGGCTTGCATAATTTCATTGGGAATTTCCAACGTATTAAAATGTAAATATTTCCCCGTATGTCAACACTTTCCTTTGAACGCTCACACTGGTTTATTCGGTATTATAAACTGACAACAACTTATAAAAATTCTCAGTTTATCTGGTCAAATCTAATTGCCTCTTGTCGCTAACTCAACTGGCCCCACTCACAGTTGATCTTCAGAGTGCCAACTCAATCATGATGAGGAGAAGAATACATTAAATTCCACAAAGGGTGAGCTATTTTAAGGTAAGATGCTATCTTGACCTTTTTACTTATTAATACATCTGCATAATAGAATTTCTATCCTTATTACTAAAAGCAATATTTATTTTTCTCTGATAACCTCTCTCAGAAGTTAAAATGATCGGAATAAGAGGGGAGCTGCTTTGCTTATGATGATGAACTGATGGAACTGATGAACACTACTGAATTAGTTCACATTGCTCTCTACAGCTAACAGAGGTTCAAATATGCTTCTCCCCAGAGAGTGAGGAAGTAGCCCCACCTCCAGGCCATTTATTTGATTGATTTTGTTATAAAGCTGAAAGGCAGCCCTCGCTGAGCTTAATTGAAGAACATAGATCAGAATATTACATCCTTCATACATTTATGATTTTTGTAGTGCTCACCGATTTTACACAACTCCTTTCTGTGAAATAGGATATCAGTCACATTCCAGCAGCCATGTTAGGCCAAAAGTTGGGCTGTCTTTCTGTTGTATCACTTCCTGGCCATTTCTCTCTGTCTCCAACCGATGGCGGAAAATGCAACAGAATGTTGGACCATAACTGAACTCCATGACTATCTTTCAATGGACTGTCATCCATCTTTTAAAAAGGTGGAAAAGCCCTTATGATAATGGATCACAAAAATGACAAGATATTGAGCCTCCCATCCCCTCTGTCAGCAAGAAATGATTTACTAACTGGCAATTGAGATTATTTATCATCATTATTAATTCAAGCAGTTACTAGCTTTGCTCCAAGATAAGGCTTTGAGAAGTTAGGTATATACTAACATTGATGAAAGAAATCTTGTAAGTTAATAACTTTTTTTTTTTAACAGCAAGTAATTTTTCCTGAAATTTAAGTGCTGGAGATTACATTTCTTCTTTAAAAAAATCAACTTTTGTGTATTTTAACTATTCAACAGGATACAAAGTAGTTATTTTAATGTAGATTATTTGTTTTATTTAGTAGATTATTCTTCTATTTAGAATTATCAGGCGATCACATATGCTTACAACATAGTATGTAATAATCTTTTCTATGTGAAAAATACTTAGATAATAACATTACAAATTTATACTCTTAACATTACAAATGTTAAAATTATTTTTATACAAAACTGTTTTGCTACCAGATTATCATCTAAGAATTTCAGGTTCATTTTTATCTCAGAAGTCTCCACCACCTCATTCAAGGAATAAATCATTCCTTGTCTTCATATTTTACCTTTATTCCACCTGAAGCATGTCTTCTTTCCTAGAATCTCTCTGGTGAAAATAACACAGATGCTTCTATATTAAGATATACAATGGGGTTTCCCATATTCACATTGATGTTATTGTGGGTTTCAGCTTTCATTATAATACAATAAAGAGTGAAGTTGACTGCTATTTCTATTTAGCAGGAGACATAGCACTTTTCTATAAAGCTAGAATTTAAGATTTCCAGAAGGAGCAAATAGCATATGAGAAATTTCATTTCCTGTAATAAAACACTCAAGCATTTATGAATTTTCAGCCAGAAAAAAATTAGATAAACATTATAAACTTCTTCTTGACTTGATAAACTTCTTGAGCACCAAACATCTCAAAAGATTTAAAGACTTCTTTTCACGTCATTATACAATTGTTTATGCCTGTAGTTAAAAAGTATTTAAAGAAAAATAATAATATTGTGTTTATCTCTGCCTTTGATATTTCTTTAATTTCTTTCAATATTAATCTTTTTTTTTTCTGTGAAACTGATGATGAGAGGACATACATCATTTCAGGTCATTTGATCATTTTCTTTTTACTGAGCTGGAATGTTGAATGTTACTATGAAAGAAAAAAATTAGTTCCTTAACTTTGACATTTGCTTGATATACTGAATAGTTACTGCAAGGGAGTGCATTTTCTGACATATTTCCTCATTTCCTTATTTTGTTAGACATAATAATGAAGCCAATGCAATTACTGAAGGATAGACTTTCGTCATTTAATATCTGAGCACAAATTCAATAGAATCAATTATTCCAAAGTATTAACATTTGTTGATATTAATTAGTTCTCTGGCTCTACACACATGATAATAATTCTCAGGTAAACCCTGACAAAACAACTAAAGTAAATATATTCAACTTTATAAACTTGATTAATTTTGATATTTTTCCCAATTTTGTAACTTTCCACCTTCAAGGCAACTTTTTAGCATTTAACTTGCCAACTAATGTGTATATTTGCATAAACCCATACTTAACATTTATTCTAAAGGCCCCTAGACAAAAGTCTCAGCTAGTGTATAAGGTCAAAATATATAAGATTTGTAAATGTTACAATAGTAAACCTGACAATGCACAAGAATATTATATTAGTTATCAGATATTGTGCACTAGACAGAAAATGTACTTGTTTTAAAAGCAACAAAATAAGCCAATGTCTACCTGCCTTGATAAAGAAAATGTAATTTTTAATAAGTCAGCATAGTTTTTTGATGTATACAGACATTTTAATTGACTGCCTTATCTTTGTCTTAAATTTATTATTAGTTTAATACTGAAACTCTTAAAGGGAATTATTGTTCCAACTCTTCTTCATGAACATATTTGTATATACTTGAAGATGTTTTAAAGTATCCTCTTGACATATGCTAGTCTATAATATAATAAGAAAAACAGTTTTATATTTTTTTCACAAAGAGTATGGAGCCAAACTAATGTCAAATTTACTGTATTTGATGATTTTAAAATTCAGGATTTTAGTTTTGTTTTAGATATCTGAATGTTGTTTTTGTCTCACATATCATATTAGCCATGAGCTTCTTCTCTATAAATTGATGCAATATTAAATTTAAATGTTCATTATCAACATCATGTTTCTGATTTCTTCTTCCGGCAATGATGGAATTAGATTTTAATCCAAGTGTATCACAACAAACAGCCATCTGGGGTGCTATAGGGTAAGTCCTGTGGTCTTTATTGGGGTGAAGACCTTGGGGCAGACAGAAGGGGGGTATGAGAAGGAAATTATTGTGTGTGTTTGTGTGTGTGTGTGTGTGTATGTGTGGTTATTGGTAAAAGTTCAATTGGAGCTTTGATTAGGAGTCGGGGGAAAAGTAGAAAAATAGCTAGTCATTATGGATGACAAAACGGGAAAACTGAAAGCAGGAAAACTTAACTCTGGCTACTGGAAAAGAGTGTTCTAGTCCTCAGGAAGACATGTTTAAGGCAAGGGATGCCTTCATTTTGTGTAATACTCTTTTTTAAGGATGCCTGAGTCAAACACGGACACACTTGATTCAACTCTGCTAAAAAAAAAAAAAGTAACTGTTTCAGAATCACAACCCAAACACTAGTCATAATTGCTTACTAAGCAAAAGAAAGAGCTCCCATTGAAAAATAAGCAAACTATAATCTTTCAACATTATAATGTCCACACTGCATGGAATAAAACTCCCATTTATTAGGGGAATTTTTAAGATTGAACACATTCTCAAGAGAAGTCAACAAGGATCAACTTGACCTAGCAGAGATTTTGGAACAAGTGAGCACAGAAGGACATTAGAGGGACTGGTAAAACTCTTATGACTAAAGCCAAACAAAATATACTCCAATGATGCAATGATGGAAAAGATGAAGTAGCAGCAGAGAAAATGAAATCTTAAAATGAGCCAAGTATAAATTCTGGAATTTTGAAGTACAAATGCACATGTTAGTAGATGAAGCAGAATACACACAGATCATTCAGCGTGAAAGAGGAGAATGGAAGAGAAAACAAGACCATCAGTTGTTAAATAATATAAAGAGCTCGGCATTCATGTAATTACACATAGGAGAACAAAAATATGAGAAAATATGCCATCAAAATACCTCGAATTTGATGTTCACTGAATCTCAAGCTGAATAAATAGGAGGAAAAGGGGTGGGACAGCAGTGCTTCCTAGTGAAATGTGGTCAGATCAAAGCAGAGCTTGAGGGCAGCAAAAGAAATACCACCCATTAAAAAAAGGCAGACAATGGCTGGCTTACATTCCACCGGAAAGGATGGCTAGCCAAGAAAAGTTGAACAAATCTTAGTAGTGAAGACGGAAAATTCATGTCACCCCTGCAAATATCCTTCAAGAATAAAGCCAAAACGGAGACATTTTCAGATCAAAGGAAACAGCATGTTTGCCATGGGCCTCCTCTCCGGTCCTCCCTCCCCGGCAGAGTAACTGAAGGAAATTCTTCAGACGGGAGGGAAATTGCAGGATGAGAGCTAGGATTTTCAGAAGAAGGAAAAGAGGGCAGTGTCGTGTGTAATTTGTGTAACAAGATGCCCTGTGTGGTACCTGTTACTTGAACATATAACAAGAGCTTAAAGGTGGTTTCTTTGAACCTGTGTGATAAGATTTCTGCATTTTACATGACATAGCACAATATTAAAACAATGTACAAAGGGTATAACTAAAAGTCAATAGAAAAACTGAATTAAAAAAAATCAAGAAATGACTGAATCAGAACAGGAAATGTAGGAGAACCTAGAACAGAAAGCATACAACAATGGAAAAAGGTAATAATTCTTGTCCCACCCTGTGAAATGTTACATGAAACATAGTAACTAGAAGAGAGAAACTGTCAGAATAGAACAAGGAAGACACAGACAAAAGCAAAGTTTGACCTTGTGAGTTCTTTAAGAGATGTGCTTTGGTATGAGGGGAGAGAAGGGCTGAGAGTACAGGACCTGAAGGAGCATGTCACTCATTGAGGCATTAATGTTGGTAAGGTGGTAATATACTCAGGTGAGATGGACTCACACCACAAAGGGTTCACAGGCAGGAGAAAGGAAGAGCCAGTCATGATGAGCAAAGATAGTCTCATCAAATAGCTATCATGGCATGCATGTTTCCAAAACAAAGCTCTAACAGATATGAAGCAAAGTGGACTCAAAATGAAAAGAGACAAGAACAAATTCTCAAGAATAACAAGAATACTAACAGCTTCTTCTAAACAATTTACAGACCAAAAAGACTAAAGCCATGAAGTCACATAAGATTTCAAGCTGACTCTCAAACCTTCAATTATTTGCTATTTATAGGACATTTTGCTAAAAATGGTCTAGTAATTTGTCTTTCGAAAGCAAAAGTCTTATTACAGATATGTACCCTGTATATCTAGCTCATTAAAATTTCAGAGCTTGAAATCATGTATAGTATTTATTTAACCAAACATGCTTTAGTTTAGATCAATAACAAAATCTGTAAATATTTAGAAATTGACTATTTGGCTAGCAAAATCCCACTACTGAAAATATGCCCAGGTTAAAGAAGAAAGAGCCAATGTTGGGGCATGATGCAGGTACTTCGATGGTGCCTTGATAATCATTGATAGTCATTGATAATTAATACTCATTGCCACACATAAACTGAACTATATCATTTTTTCTGTTTCTTTATGAACATATTTCTAATGAGTTAAAAAATGGAACTCTGAAAAAAATTTCAGAAGTAATATTTGTAAAAAGAGCTACCTCATCCTAGTAGTACTTTCTCTTAAAAAATTATCCCCAGGGGGGAAAGGGTTACTCAAAAATATTGTCAAAAATTTTGTTAACCCCACCTGATTTATCAATTTTCAAAATGTGCATGATTGTATGAAAACTGTCTAGTATGTCATTAGATATGTAGAAAAAGAAGAATGTAAGTAATGAAATTTTAGACCCTAATGCAACCGAAGTTTTCTTGGAAATGATTCAATTAATTGAGAATCAATTAATTAATTGGGGATATAATATGAAAATGAATTTCATAGTAAGCTTTCTAAAACTAGGATAGATAGATTTGGCCACTTTCAACCAAACATTATTTTCTTAATACCAAAATAAGTTCAATTGAATCAACCTCTTGTTCTAGCTCGTTTTTATGAGAATTAGCAGAATGACATGAGCCAAAATACAAGTGGTTTTTGATAAGGGTGTCCATATAGTTTCATAGTTCAAGCAAAATGGAGAATTAAATATCTGCTTGGGGAATAGGAACTGTGATGGTTATGGACAATAGAAAGGGTTGAATATATGGGGAAAATGAAACGTTTATAGAAAATTAATGTTTGTACTTCTCCTTGCCTTCCTAGATAGATTCATCTTGTTGAAGAACAAAATAGTCAGTTAAATGTTAGATTTCAAAAATGCATATTAGATTCTTGTGCTTTTAAACATTACTATATATTTTTTCTCTGTTAGGCTTTTGCCTCAGGCAATAACCAACCCAACACAAATTTTGAAAAGGAAGAAGGAAAGAGAGGGAAAAAAGAAAGAGAGAAAAACCTCCAGAGACACACTAAGATATCTTAGGATTTTGAACAATCAAAAAGGCAGAGGTCATGTGGGTTATTTGAAAACCCCTTTGAAGGAAAAATTGATCCATGCCTTTAATGTTCTCTACATGGAGGATTAATTCTCTTTGAGCCCTTTAAATAATCTAAGGGAAAACCCATTAAGGAGAGAAGACAATTCTCGGTTCTGGCCTCACAATTCATAAGAGAATTTTCAAAACCAATCCCAGACTAATATATTCAATATTGATTTTGATTTTTATATTATCTGAAATCCAGAGAAAAATGTATTTCCTTCTAAAAATACAGTTTAAGATAACCAAATAATAGTTGAATTTCAAAGTTGCTATTGAGAATCTCTTCAAACACTAGCAAGGAGTTTAGAATAGGAGGTGTGGAAAGTTTGTCAATATATGCATTATGATGTACTGTTTCATTCCCAGCTGATGAATATTAAACAAGCTAGACTCCATCTTAATAAAAGTATTTGTAATACTGAGACATTTTCATAGTATTGTATATAGCATTCTATGAAACATTCTATCTATACATTTTGTTAACATTGCATTTTAAGTATCATAATGTCTTCAGCAAATTTAATGTCCACCACAATGAGTGAGACAGCATTTGCTAATCAATTGTTTGTAAGAGTTCAAGCAAGCTACTTAAACTATTTGTTTACTGATTTAAACAGGAGGGAACTGAATGATTACTCATCCTCTTTCTAACTTAAAAAGTCACCACTAAAGAAAACTGCAGGCACTAAAAATATGAAACTGATGTGCTTGCTTTCCTGTACCAGAGTCCCAAGTTGGTGATTATCATATATTTTTGACATTTATATTGTACTATAAACTATATATCATGAAATCCACAAATAAAGAATGGACAATTTTTATTATAGCTACAGCATCATGTCAACACCACAATATGAGTTTGGACATATTATCACCCACCTATACAGCACCACTAACTGGTTAGCTGTCACTACCTACACAGACTCCATTCTCAGCAAACACTGATTTACTCTGCCCAAATAGGCTTGCCTGATTAGAATGCTATAAATACATAGAGCTATGCTATTTCCGATGGGCTACTCACACTTACAGTGACTATTGCTATATATTATCTATACTTCATTCTCATCCATTGCTAAATAAGATCTAAAGTAAATATTTGCACCAAATGTTTATTTATTCCTCAGATGGACTTATGTTTCCACTGCTTGACTGTTATGAATAACCCTGCTATAAATACTGGTGAACAAGTTTTTGAGTAGGCATGTTTTCATTTCTTTTAGATGCATACCTAGGAGAGGAATACCTGCTCATAGCTTAATTCTATGGTGAGAAATGTCAAGGTATTTTTCATCATAGTTGAAACGAAACTTTTCTAGTTTATACACATACCAACATTTGGTATGTATCCATCTTTTGTTGTCCTTATCACAATCATCCCAGTGTGTATAAGATTCACTCACTGTGGTTCTGACTGTATTACATTGCCACCATCTTTCTTATATGCTTATAGAAGATATGCATATGCATTTATTTTTATGCAGATCTTCCTCCATCTTCAAGTGAATTATGCCTTTTTATGTCTGAATTGTGTTACCCATTTAAGACACAGAGACACAGTGTATGTATCTTATATAGAGAGAGATATCACATAGTTATCTATGTATACATACATATATATCAAATATATAATAAAAAATATAATTTCAAGCTATGACTTGCTTTTTCCTTTTTCATTCTATTATTTTCAACAAAAACATCTCAAACTCCAAAGGAAACAAAAACACTAATTCACAAGGACAATTTTACCTTTATGTTTAACACAGTACTATTTATCATTACCAGGAAATGGAAACAACCCAAATGCTCCAAAACTGATGAATAGTAGAAAAAGATGTGCTATATTTGTACAATGGAATATTACTCAGCAATTAAAGAAGACAAACGTCATTCACAACATGAAAGGAAATAGAAAAAAAATCATTCTAGTGGAAATAAACCAGAAAGAAAAAGAGAAATATGGGATGGTCTCACTTATATGAGGAGCATAGGGAAAACAAACAAACAAACAAACAAACAGACAAGAAAAATTTAAAAGTTCAACAGAACTGAAGCAGAGATCAAGAGATGGGGAGGAGAGTAAAATTAGGGGAGAGAGAGGGCACAAGAGATTAAGATGTTTCACAGGTGATGAGGTAGTGGGAGAACCCCAGGTAAACAATGTTGTGAAAAATAAATGTGTATATAAATGTATATATATATATATATATATATATATATATATACATATACACACACGTGAAATAAAATAAAATAAAAAATAATAAATAAAATGTCTTTGTTGAAAGAAAAAAAGCATATCTCAAACTCAAAGCAGTTCAATGATCTATTCCTACACTGTCATTTTTGCTGGTGGTATAATGTAAAATATCATTCTATTATTGAGTTCACATAGTTTTTCTTCTTTTTTTCCTCATAAGTTTGAGTGTTTTAGTTTCTTGATCCATTCTGAGTTGATTTTTGTATTGTGTAAGGCAGAGTCTGACTCATAGTTTATGTACTGGCTGTGCTGTATCAACATCACTTATTAAAAACATCATTTCCCCTTAATTTTCTTGCTAAATTGGGACAAAATCAGTTCACTAAAACTTTTAAAGACTTTTCAAAAAGTTTTTGACTATTGATTATACTCCAGTGAATAGGATTGAAAAATCTTATTTTGAAAAGTTTTAATTTAGAGTATTTAACATGTGATAGGAAAATTTGAGGTTTAGAAAATTTTAAAGTTTAAGAATGATTCTGTCACAGTCAGCCTTCCACAGCTAGTGAGTGTCATTCGAGGGGTGTGTTATGAACAGTATTGGTAAAACTTGTTTACCAAAGGAAACTTGATATCTGTTCAGAAACTTTTGTGAATTATTGTCTAATGTTTCCACAAATTTTATAGAATGAAATCTGTCATTTTAAGTAATTCTTGTCTATCTAGAATAATTTAATTACATGTAAGAAATCTACATTTTATTTGTTAATTTTGAAGCAAAGACCATTAGTATCATAATGTATAGGAAGATTTACAAAATCAGTTTTAGAGATGTATTATAGTTAAGTCCATATAGCATGATCTTTGTTAAGGTTTATATATAATCTTCTAAATAACCATTGCATCTAAATAACCAGATGAATGTTTAGACTTAATTTGGAGATGAGGAAAAGATGATGAGTGGAAGAAACAGTTCTACTGCATTATAGGTTGATGGAAACTTTTACTGAAAAGAGTCATACTAGTAGATATTGTGGATGAATATTTTTTGATCTAGTGCTCCAGCTAAAAGCCATCATAAGTCAGCTCATGCCCAGTGAGTTGTTGACATCATGTAGATGACAGTTATTGTCCAGGGATTATCTTGTCAGTTAGCAATGGAAGGAGTCAAGGAAATCAACGCCAAGATCAAAGCATAGTGTATGAAGTGCACAAACCATTCTAACTAAGAGGTTACACATTGCATCAGCACACCTTCCAGCCACAGGTGAGCTCATGCCCAACCTCTTGACAGTTTTACTATTACCCCTGGCAGATGGGTTACATGGACATTTATGCCACTGGGGTGTCTTGTGAGCTCCCAGTGGTCCTTGGAGTTTTTTGTTTAGTTGCCATTCTGGAAGTATAGATGTGTGTTCCCATCATACTCTGCTGAAATACTGCTTTCCTTACCTTTTTAAGTATAAAAAGAGAAGACATGAACTTGGTAGAGGTGGACTGAGATAGGCCCTCTAGTTAGTTTTCCATATATAACTCCATCATAGTACAGATGTAGAATTAATTTATATATGTACCTTTTCTTGGCCATCTGAATATGCTCCTTCTAACTCAAATTAAAATGGAAACAAGCAAAAATAAAATGACAACTCAAAGCTAATACAGAACATAAAAAAAATAAAAAAACAAAATGGAAACAAGCGAACATTTGTCTAAAAACAGAATTTACATGTATCTAGATCATTGATTCAGAATATTTCAAATTGACACTCATGGTCTTCAACCAAGTACACAGGATAAGCAGAAAAGAGTGTGAGCAGAGGAGAAAAGTAAACCATGTGATTTCAGTCAAACTCCTGGTAACACAAGACAATTACTCATCAGTCCACAAACTGGGCATCTGTGTTTTCCACATTCAAATTTCAAATGAATATATGAACATGATGTTATTTTCTATCATATACTTTAGTTTTTTTGTTGTTGTTGTTATATAATGCAACCTTATAGAGAAATAGTAAAGCTATCCTTCATTCTACCAGTGGATGGTACTTTATTCAGAATTATGAAGATGAAGAATTTAAGTGAAAGACATGCAGAGAAAAAGGGAACAAGTACTTTGTTCTTTTTTGATGTTGATTTAACATTCATTACTTTATGTGACCACATTGATTTGAACCTTTATTTCTATATTGTAAGGGAACTAATTAAATTTTTATACTGCTATACTGATTGTGTATTTCTCTAACCATGCAAAAATGGTGGCAAGTTAGCAGGAAATTGGTTTTCCTCTTTCCCAAATATATTAAATCTCTAGGAATTCAGACTGGTTGCTGATTGTCTTTAAATTGCTGTTATTCTTGCTATCTCTTTATTCTATAAATTATCCTGATTGAAGACATCTCCACTGAATTAAATTAAAATATACTTTGCCTTTTATTTTGAAAGTTTGCACAAGTAGAGATTCTGGTAGCTACTTCAGATTTCTTTTGGAATATTCAAAAGACTCAACTTGTTCCTGTTCAGAAAAGGTTTGCAAAAAATATATAATTCAAATGAGAAACACTAATAGTTCATTGATATCGATACAGCTTCTGCTTCCGCAGTGCCACAGAGAAATGAAATTAAAATCATAAAAGCAGAAAAAGACATGCAGATGCATTAGAGAAGGCAACACACAGGCACTGGAGCAATCGACAATCAGCTTTCACTACCTTCTCATTTCTCTCTTTTATGCACAATCAATGGTGCTTTCCTCTCCTTTTATTTATTCTGTCATTTATTTCAGTTTTCAGCAAGATCACACCCTAGCACTTTTGCTTTTACCTTTTGTTCCACTTCCTCAAATTTTCTGAAGTTTTGTACAATGATGACAGTCTATGGATCTGCTCTTTTGCAATCTATTTACTTACTTTGTGTGGGCTGCTATAAATGAAGATTATTCGTTGAGCTAATCCTCTGCATGTATGTGTGTGAATGTATGTGTGCATGTGTGTGTGTGTGTGTTGGAGTTAGAAATTGAATTGAAAATACATATGGTCAATAGTACTGTTAATGCATCTGAACATGGTAGTGCATACATTTAATGTAGTTAGAGCTGAGAAATAGTACAAAAACATAGGGTGCATGAAGGACAGAAGAGCACATGAACTTGCTAAGAAACCCAGAACATTGTTGGTGGAAGGAGGTAGTCGATCACTGTTATCATGTGAGGTGATGAATCAGATCACAGATATTTTATTTTAACCAACAATTCAATCACTCACACTAAATAAAACGGTGATGCTCTCCTTGTTTTGCTACCTCTTTTGAATTCTCCTTCTGCACATGAAGACGCTGCATCGCTATCATACCAGTGAAAAACTCATTATCCAGTCATACCTATTTTCTTGTTCTGAGGAGAAGAGCAGTTTATCTGCTGACCACTGGACTTGCCTGTATCTCCTATCTGCTTGGGTTCCCTGTCTCATCATCCCTGGCACTGAGTGTCGGAAGATGGTTGCTGTTGGTGCAGATGTTATCATCACCCCGCAATCATTGTGTAGCAAACGGCCCACAAGTCCTTCACCTGATGAATGTTCGCTACTGCATAATGAGTCTAATTTCTCACAGATGCCCGACTTACAGAAACTGACACTTCACTGCAACCTGGAGGAGCAACCCAAGATGTTCTTCTATTGGAGCCAGGAACTGGCGGCTGTGACTTTGGATCGGCCCCTGCCCATTGTCACAGCCTATGCCCTCCACTACATCCCCAGCTCTCTTAGGTCAGCAATTTCTCCTACACCCAAATCACTCTGATTTCCACCTTCAAAGAAAAGGGGTAAAACCCCTCTTTATAAGTCCAGGGATTCATCTCTCAGCCCCAGAACTGGGAGTAGGGATCCCTGCGCCCACTCTCTCTGCGCCCCCCCCCGCCCCACCACTGCCACCCCAGGGTGCTCCTGCCATCTCTCTGCTTTTGCTGGAGAGAAGACCCCCTTCACCACGACATGGGTGCTGAGTCCAGACTTCCAGGCACACCCTGAATGGCAGCTGATGGGTCACACCCCGCACAGCTGCCAGCGCCTGCACACCCTCCCTGGGGTCACCACCACAGACCACTGACTCCTGTGCAGCCCGGGCCACTCTGTTCAGGCACAGGTGACTGGAAGGTGCTGGCGGTATCCCAAGCTTCTTTGAAGGACCCCAAGGGCAAGTGTCAGCGGTGACTATACTGTGTGACTTGCACTGGTCCTGCGTAAGAACCAAAAAGTAAAGTCCACCACGGTGGGAGAACACAAAGCTGATGGGCACGTGGGGCCCAGGGGAGATACTGGACAGGATATTATGTTCAATAGTCTATTTTAATATGAATATTTAATATATTCAATATCATATTCTATATTATATTTAATGCCACATTAGCCAGTGGGATGTCTACTGAGTCCCACAGGTGGAGAGGAACAGAGCATCAATTCCACTGTCCAATGCTGGATGGAGATCTTGTGTGACTCCCAAGACAATAATCAGAGAAATGAAATATAGACCCAGCCTCCTTCATGAAGGAGAAGGTGCGTGAGCACGTCCACAGGGAGCCGGGGCCTGGTCACAGCAATGGCTCTTGGGGTTAGGGACACTGTCCCGTGTGTGGTTGTTCATGAGTCACAGTCATGTATCTTGGAGAAGTCACTTGAAGCATGTTATGTAAACCCTATGACTTTTAAAAATAGCTGCTTTTTTATTCTTTTATTTTTCTTTTTCATATTTTATCACTAATTATCAGGGAAATATAACTCAAAACCACACTGAGATACTATCTTGCACCAGTAAGAATGGCCCATATCAAAGAACAAGCAAACAAAAACAAACAAACAAAAATAGGCAACAAGTATGGACATGCATGTGGAGATAAAGGAACTCCCTTACACTGCTGGTGGGAATACAGACTGGTTCAGTCACTATGGATAGCTGGGTAGGGGACCTTCAAACTACTTAAAATAGAACTACCATTTAAAAAGCAATCCCACTACTGGGAATCTACCCAACAGATACAAAAACACTCATTCAAAAGGGTACCTATACCTGGATGTTTATCACAGCACTAGTCACAATAGCCAGGATATGGAAAAAACACAAATGTCCAAAAACTGATGAATGGTTGAAAAAGATATGATAGATAGATAGATAGATAGATAGATAGATAGATAGATAGATAGATAGATAGATAGATAGATAGATATAGATAGATAGATAGAGATATAGATATGCAACAGAATATTACTCACCAGTCAAAAAGGCAAATTTATGTCATTTGCAGCAACATGGACAGAGCTAGAAGGAATCATGTTAGCAGAAATAAATCAGAAGGAATAAGAGAAATACTGGATGTTCTCACTTATATGTGGGATATAGGGAAAACAGACAAACAGACAAGAAAAATTTTAAAGTCAATAAAATTGAAGTATAGAACAAGAGAGGGGGAAGAGGGTAAAATTGGGGAAATATAAACACAGAGATTAAGATAGTTCATGCGTGACCCTGGGGTAGACAATGATGAGATAGATAGATAGATAGATAGATAGATAGATAGATAGATAGATAGATAGATAGATAGATAGATAGATAGATAGATAGATAGTAGATAGATAGATAGTAGATAGATAGATAATCTACATACATATGCAATCAATTACAAATTAGTAATTTTAAAGCTCATACCTTCTTGCTTATTAAGATGGCAACATCCAATTGATTCAGGTATTACTAGGAATTTCACGGGGGAAGGATCTCTTCAATCATTCTAAATGCAAAATTCAAGATGACACTTGCGAAGACAAATGAGGTGCTGGAGCTCTGGAATCACAGAGGCAAAGTCCCATGAGAGTTTGTTGGAGGAAACCACTATATGTTCTTACCAAAGGGCCATGATGGGAAAAACTCAAGCTCCATGCCAATCCATTTGCTCACCTTGCTCTTTCTCTTTTCCCTTTTCTACTGCTTCGAAGTCTTTCAAAGAATCAGTTTTATTTATTTATTTATTTACTTACTTACTTACTTATTTATGTGTTTATTTATTTATGTATTTATTGAGACTAGGTCACACCATTTTTTGCCTGTGGAACCACAGGCTTACCTTTCCTGGGATACCACTAACTCAAGCGATCCTCAGCCTCACCTCCCCAGGTGGCTGGAATTACAGGCATGTGCCACCACGCCCAGCTGAAACAGTTTTATTTTCAGATGACATTGATAACAATCCTACACTAAAAATGTGAATCCCTTGGAAATCCCAGGATCTGTGCAGAGTTTGAAGATTTGGAAGCAGGTCACATGAACACACAGCTGTCCTGGGTCATGGACAACATGGATTCAGCTAGTAGGTTTTGTGTGTGTTATTTGGTGCAGACAAACTGTTTCTCCTGTGATAAGAGTTAGCAAAACAGTCACAGACACTTGCTCTTTCTATCCTGAACTGGAGATTTTAGTAATTTTTTTAAATATGAATAGAACTTCTGCTTATTAGTTTGCTCTGGAAATCAAAGAGCGCTCATGCTGGTGCCTGCCAAGGCTGATTTCATCTGCATGTAAATAATCACATTTACAGACAGCTGAGAGAATCAGTCTGTGTGGACAAGCCTAGGCGGAAGTTGTATCTAATTAGAGAAATACTATTTTTGTCATGGCAAAAGGTTATTTTATGTCATTTATTTTCAATAAAGTGCAATCAAACCCTGGGTAGCTAAGAGTTTTAGAAATATCTAATAATAATGGGAAAATTATGTCTGTCCCAGTTGAGGTTATGTTGTCAGGAAGGAAATATCCAAAATAACTGGGAAGAGGTTCTGTGGAAATTATTTGCTAAATGTCATGATCCATACATCCTTCTGGTCATAAAGTGATTCCCAGATAATTATCACCTTTTGCAAACATAGAAAAGTATCATATTTTCAGCATTTCTATCATCTATCTTTTACTCATTTTACTTTGCTATATTATTATTATTTTGATTAAACAGAAATACATGAATTAATATATATTCCCCTGGTAGAAGATCATTCATAGTGTAGTCTTTTCTTATATAGAAAATATGAGATATGCAAAATGGTTAACATATATTGAAATAGAAATTAATGACATATATTATTTAAATTCACTTCTCAAATTTTTCTTTTGTCATCATATCTTTCATTTTCTTAAATGATGGAAGGGAAAGACTTCAATGTGGGATAATTTACATAGTTGCTAATTTTTTAATTATTATTGCAGCTGATGTGAAAAGTTGTAAAGTCCTTTTCTTGAGAGATTGTTCTAGAGCAATATAATGGTAAAATTTCTCTTTTAGACATCTTAATGATTTAACAAAATTCCTCTCACATAATTTTATTTAAAAAATAAATCATAACCAGATAAGAGGAATTGACAGGTTAAACCATATTTCAGAATGATGTATATTACTAATCACTAAGATACTTAAATTCTAATAATGAGTATATCACTGGAAAATATCTATTTATTTGATCAGTTATATTTTGCTATGTGAAGATATTTCTCAGAGAAAGCTAGTTTTATGTGAGATTCTTTCCTCACAAATTGAAATTGCTAAAGATGATTCAACTAATCTATTAAAATATATTCAGTGCTTAATAAACACAAATAACATGAATAATAAATTGCATCTGTTACTTTATTAGGGGATTGAGTGTTTATGTATAATGGTGGAATTTCCTATTTTAAACAAGTAAGAATCGTGGTACGCACTGGTAATTATCACCTGGAATCTGTTCTGCATGTCTGTAATAGACACAATCTAACTTGGCATCCTGCCATCAGCATTACAGCTAGAGACTAAGTTGCTTCCCTTGCAGCTTGATCTGTTCTAACCAGACAATTGAACACACATGCCTGCAGACCCTTTCCTAAATATCATCTTAGCTATTCTCTCAGGGGTCCTTGTTACTCTTTTTGTTTCTCTTTCATCCAACCTGAACCAGAGAATCTTCCTGGTCCTAAAGAGTGAGAGCTAACAGACAAACTGAAGAGGGTTTGATCCCTCAGGAACAGGTGCATCAGATAGGTCTCACATCCACCTATGTTTTCTCCTGACTTCCTTTGTTACACTGTTCTTGTTTCAGATGTGTCTATTGTTTGGAGTCAAATAAAAGTTGACTTAATTGGGGAAAGAATGCAATGGGTCATATATACACTTGCAAGTGTGTGGAGGTTCTCTATCATTGCACACCGCATGGAGAAGGATGTAATTATTTAAGTTGCCACATGGAAGATAAATCTGGCAGAGGCTCATGAACTAAGACTGGTGTTTACCCTTGGAGTTGGAGAAAAGAGAAAACTAACAGAGAATGAGTGTGAGGAATAGTGTGGATCCTTGGAGTCTCTTGGGCATTTTGTGGTGAAAGGATGCAGCCTTCATCAATAAATTACTGCCATGTGCTCCCTTTACCAGAATAGCCTCATTTTGCCTTCAAAGTTGTTTTTTTCTTAATGAGATGGATGACTTGTTGTTGGATCTGTAGGTGTTCGTCATCGGAAGCAGAGCGAAGATTTCAATCAGATACTTCCACTGCAGGAGTTCAGCCCTTGTCATCAAAGCTCATTCAAGATGGTAAATGTGAACATGCAAAAGAGGCACTTCGAAGAAGTAGTGAGAAGACCGCAGGCAACTATCAGCATTAGCTTAGGCAGGTCTAAATGTATGACTAATGACTAAATAGCTTCAGGTTATTTATCTGTATAAGGACATTCAAGATATGAAGAAATTTCCACATATTTTATGAGTGATAGAGCATATACAATGAGTATGAAAGAGAAAACATTACATGTTGCTTATTTTCAGGACTTTTTGGCAAAAGGAAATTAAAGATATATGGTAGATATGAAACACCACTAAAGGAAAATTGCTATTATGGTTAGAAATTTTAGACGTTCATGATGTACTCATGGGACATTTATTCTTTTGTATTTAAGATGTTTACTGAATGTCTATCATTATCTTAATAATGATACAGGGAAAAAAAGAGTAAGAGGTTTAGATTCTCAGATCACTGACTAATAAGAAGAATGAAAACACAATTGGAGTCAATATGACAGGTGAGGTTATGAAGAAAGGAAACAGTATTAGAAAACCATACATTAGTTAATGCAAAGCATGTAAGTATTCATATTGGACTTACAGCTTGCATTATGGAAGAGAATAGAATTTATATAGATGACATAAAGGGGAAATATTTATCATAGATAATGAATAATTTTGTGTGAAATGGAATGGATTATTTTTGCTTGTAGTTTATTCATGTCAACATTTAGATATTACTCTAAAGTATACTTTGTTAAGGACCCAATTATTATTCCCCATAACTATGAAAATTACATGTTCATTTTGTTTTTTAATTGTT
This sequence comes from Uropsilus gracilis, assembly GCA_004024945.1. NCBI lineage: Eukaryota > Metazoa > Chordata > Mammalia > Eulipotyphla > Talpidae > Uropsilus > Uropsilus gracilis. Next base: position 61,194 of record PVHY01007187.1, read on the forward strand.
TTTTTTTAGGTAATGTCAATGTATGTCATTGTGTTTTAGAGGTAGAGAATTCCAAAACTGTCAACAAATTTCAGCAAATCAGTTCTCATATTGAATAAAGATCTACTTCTCTTAAGAACGTTAATGGTCACCCTTTCTTTCCACAGAACCTGAGGGAGCTAGTGTTTCCAATTAGATAAGCAATGATAGTGAACTTCAGTCACTGTTGAACTGATTCCCACACTCAACCTCATCACTTTGTACTTGAATTCAAGAGATAATAACCTAGAATCACCAGATATTAATATCTAGCTTGACACTTCATCCTCAGGATATACCATATGAGTTACTGAAATCATATGCCTTTGAAATGAATGATTCAGGAGTATTTTTATCTCTGTAAAGAAAACAAACATAGCAACAAACAAAAACCTGCATTTCACATCTCATACCAGTACCTGGATTCTGACTAGGTACCCAAACTGAGTTTTTCAAATAAGCTTGGCCTGATAATTCAAGGATTAGTGCAAACTACTATCTTGCTTTGTTTTGTTTTATTGGTTGACATTTACTAACGTTAAATGACTATTGAGTTTACAGTATGAGAACATGTTGTGGAGCCACTAAATCTGCTTGTTCTTTCAGGGATTAATCTCTTCTCTCTTTGTGCTCAGTAACATAATGGCCTGGAGTTCATAGGTATGCAATGCCAGAAGCATGGCATAGATGGAATCAATAGCGTAATCCTATTAAATTCTGCAAAACAGTTTACTTTATGATGTAAAGTGGAATTGTGATTGATTTTTAAAGTAAATAGTACTTCTATATTCAACTCAGACAAGAATAACTTTGAAAGAAGAAACTTTCTTTTGTGTGGGGCCATTATTACTCTCCTGTTTTTCTTGAATTATAAATAAATTTTGCTGTGTGGCCTAATTAAAAGACATTGAATAGCTGCTTGTCTTTTCACTTAGAATCGCCTTGGCTTTGCACCATCTTCTAAAGAGAGTGAGTATGTACTTTCAAGCCAACCACTTAAATCTAGAGTATTCCTGATTACAAAAAAAACAAAAACAAAAAAACACATAGCTTGTAAACAATGGTGAGGGATCACTTATAGCATTCCTTAAGTCCAGAGTTATAAATATTTACAGCTAAACACTCAATATCCAGCCAATGCACAATACTGTCTCATATCACTGCATTTAATTTTTTTTTCTGATTAATCCTTGATACTGACTAGCTGTTTTCAGTGTCATATCAAATTTTAAGTATTTTTATCAACCCCCTTCCCCAAAAGTATTTCTATGGATGTAACATTTCTAACATTTACCATCTCTTCCCCATTTGATTAATATCTCTAGTTGATTAATATCTCTAGCCTTAAGCATGCCATAGTCTCCTTAAAGATCTTTATATACCATGGAACACATTGGAAACATAAAATGCAATTTCTCTGAGTAAAATGACATTCAGCAAAATAAATCCATTCATGTTAAGGAATCCAAATGTGTCCCTGGTGAAAAAGCAAAATAATCTATCTTCTGAGAGTTTGTCTATCACTGTGTGAGCCAAAATATTTTTTTCAAAGTATATTTACAGCACAAACTGTAGCCTGACCTGTAAAATATAAAATCAATTCAGTTTTCTCAAAGACAGTTCAGATGCTTGGGTAAAGATAACAATCTGCATGGATGCCAAAGAGTGAACTGAATGTGCAGAGTTGCTTCTTTTGAGAAATTAGATCACTTAAGAGCATAGAGAAAAGAGAGGACTAGAAAGAAGAGACTATGTGGTAGACCAGGAATAATGAGAAAAATGCAGAGGCCAAAGGATTGCAAACAAGAGACAAAGGCTCTATGGGCAGGTGGAATCTGCCCCCATATTCCCCAGCCCTACAGGGAGACGAGGCAAGACTAGGGACTGAAGGGTGACACACTAGTTGTCTGCAAGGCATTCTTGGAAGTGATCATAGAGAAGGTTCAAGATCATGAGATCAGCATAAATATACTAATGTGAAAAAAAGTGGATAATCTACATGTCATTAAATAGCACAATTCTTCTTTAATAAACAGGAGGAAGTGATATATATATATATGTATATGCATGTTATGATATAGTAGTTGATATAGACAATGAAGAGTTCTAAGTTCTTGGCAGTGCAGATCATTAAATATACACCACAAAATACTTGGAGATGTATGAACTTAAAATATTTGGAAATTTTTGTGTTGATAAGCACCATCTTCAATAATTATGATATGTTAACAAGAGCCACCTTAAAAATAAAACCTGTCAACTATAATTTTATCACAGTTGAATCAAAATAAAAAAAAAAAAAACAAGCACCTTCCTAAACTACTTAGTACAAAATAAACCAATTCCCTCTTCCCCAAAATATTTAAAAAATATGGAAAATTAATCTCAACATAACAAAACATAGTTCTAAACATAATTCAAAACATAATACAACACTCAAAAGTTAAATAATCCTCATGGGCTTTTTTTTTTCCATCTACCAAATGAGGGTGCAGAGATAACACAATAATAGAATGGCCAATGTCTCTAATTCACTGTTAGATGACTCAGGAATAACAATGTGATGTTGATAACATGTATTTTCAAGGTGAAGGAAAAATGGAAGAGAGAGTATTCAGATGCCCAGAAACTCCTGGAGTGATTTCTGGATGTCACCCCTCTCTAAAAGTAACATCCAGCTTTTCAAAATAAGAACTGATCAACAAAGAGAAGGTTAGTCTTTACATAAAATTGTTCACATTTTTTAATTGCACAATATACCCAGCTAATGGTCTCACATATTCAACTATATTCATCATCCTATTTTTTTTTTTATTTTTTTGAAACTAGGTCTCGCTATTTTTTCCCTGAAAACCGCAGGCTCTCATTGCTCGTGGTACCACAGACTCAAGCAATCCCCAGGCTCAGCTTCCTAGGTAGCTGGGATTACAGGTGCGCGCCACCATGCCCAGCTGTTTTTTTGGAACTAGGTCTAGCTATGGGCCCCCATGGGACTTGAACAGCGATCCCTAGCCCTGGCTGCTTCATAGGCTGAAGCTTACAGGCACGAGCCACTGCGCCCGACCCATCACCCCAAATTTAAAAATAAAGCTATAGTTGTTTAGTGATAACTATCTTTTACTGTAAGTTTCTTGAAAAAAATTAAAATATTTTCTATAACATTATTATTAAATAATTTAATTGTTTTTAATGGCACATCCATATCTATTAGTGACACATTTTATAGCAATAAAACTATTTTTTACAACAAATTAAGTAGAAATAAAGGCAGCTCACACACAACACACATTTTGGCGATTTAATTAAAGGCACAGGAGACGATTTGTCTTTTATAGTCACGAGCTACGTTCTTTCGTGGGGGAAGCGGGTGCAACAAACCGCGTTTTCAAGGCATAGGACCCATAACGCTGTCTCTGAATGTTTGCTTGCAGCAATAAATTTCTAAAATTACTATCACAAGTGTGCTACATAGTTATTCCACTTAATAGATCTTTCAGATGTTGTCTGAATGTTTCCCTGTTGCAAATTCCTCTGATTCTTTCGAAAACATCATCTAAAGAGCCATTTCTTGCAAGGGTGAGCTACCACTTCATATTTGCCATCTATTTGTCCTTGATGGAACATTAAAGTTCCTCATTATGCTGCAGACTTACACAGAGAATCTCAACAACAAAGCTTTATTTGGGTAAAAATAAGAAACCACCTCATTATCACTGGGACTTCATGAGGTGACTAGATACTGAAATAAGGAGCAGATTGTGCTCTAAGTTTTGATTTCAGAAGTTGTTTAAAAAATGTTATTTCTCCTTTCTTCAGATTATGGAAATCTGGTACTCAACGAAATATTTAAAATTACTTCAATCTTGTCTCAGCTCTTTGGAGAATATATTGAATACAATCATTTTGATTGATATTATTTAGCTTTATGAAGTTAACGAAGCAATTTCATATCTATGTGGAGAGTACTGGTAGTATTTACGCATCTGTCTTTCAAATATTGCAAATGATCTTGACAGCACATTTGTAGTGTTGGCAAAGCAACTATTTTTGCCCCCTCCCCCACAAAGCAAATATTTATTGCAATACATAGTAACTTAAAATCCTAAGTACAATTTCAAAATAAGTGTTTTAAGCTACCTACCTAGTTCAACTCTGGATAGTTTATTATTTTTAATATATATGCATATATAATATATATTCTTGTATTATTGCATCGTTTCTTGCATCATTTACTTGCAGCATTTTATGCAAAGTTCTCCTACCACATATCACCTGGAAACTGCTATGATCCCTTGTGCTCATCCCTCCCCCTACTTTCCCCTCCCTCCCTCTGTTCCCCTTTCTGTCTACTTTAGTTCTATTATCAGTTTGTTCATTTTAGTTTGTTCTTGTCCTTTGATTTGCCTTCTCTATATCCTGCATATGAATGAATCTGGAATATTTTGACACTGTTGGCTTTTTAACTCTAGATTTTCAACTGAAATTCCTTATCAGTATTTGGAAAAGTACAGAATTGTATCTGCAATATCTTAGCTTATTCATATTTATATAAATCAGAAGGGGAGTAATATATATATTATATATATATATATATTCCTCTCATCTATTGGTGCTTACATGTATATATAGATATAAGGAAACGTAAAGAACAACAGACATATTTTTAATGTACTCCAGAAATATACTGCCATATATTCCTAGCAGTGGCAGTGGCTACCGTGCTCTTCGAGGAAGGAAGATCCAGCAGGGAAGGACAGTGAAGAACAAGTCAGTAGCACCTGGGGTGGACCCAGGAGGACTGACGGTGTCTGGGACAGAATCAGGGTATGTGCTTCCCTAAGAAGTTAAAAAAATCCTCCTGGAAGCACAACGCCCAGAATCAGAAAGTTAAAAAAAAAAAAAAAATCATCGATCAATGAATGCTTAGTCCAAACTCAAAGAAGTCCACATGGACAGAGTAGCCTCTTCTTGTTCTAACCTCATGATCCAGCATCCTTTTAAGTTCTTTTAAGAACACATGTCCACTAGGTGACTGCCCCAGTGGAGGGGACCCACTATACCCATCAGTCACAGAGGTGCTGCCTGCAGGTCTGTACTGTAGACACCCCTTTAGTGACTTGGCTCCAGCTGGTTCCTGAAGTAAATTGAACTTCAGATTAAACAGTCTAAGAGGACAGTTCTGACTAATCAATGCCGAATAGCCCAGCCATAGTTTAGATTTATTTTAAACATGTAACTATATTTGAATAATCTGCAGGACATTTTTTCATTGAAACCAACATCATCCATCTTCAAAACAACCTATTTGGAATATTTTTATGTATGTTTTCCAATAGTACATTCTGTTTTTCCTTATTAAAATGAAAATTTTTGTTTATGTTTTTACCTTTGTCACACTTTAATATTCTCATCAAAAATAGACTGGTTTATGGAAGTATAGAGGCTCCAGGCACATCGTGTCATCAGTGGAGCTCTTGGCTCAGTTTCCCACCCACCACCAACCATGTGCTCCAGTGATTGCCATTTTGTTCTCAAAATCTAAGAGCTTGATTTTGTTTCATTTGTTGAAACCCTGCCCATTTGAATGAAAACATACAGATTCTGCATTTCATTCCTTGACTGACTTCTCTCTCTCATGGTAAATATCCTCCAGATCCAACCATATTGCCACCGAGGGCAGTACTTCATCTTTCTTTAGTAGTTAGTCTGGAACCTCCACAATGGCGTCCTCTTCTCCGCCCCTGTCACTGCAGCACTAGTGAGCTCGCAAAAGCTGCATGACATGGAGCCAGCTACTGAATACCTGCTTTAGAATGAATTAAAAACTACATAAAATAGTTTAGTGATGAATGTACTCAGCTCTCACCTTTAGCAAGAATCACACTCTTGGGAGAAGGGTGACGTTTTTTATTCGAGACCAATCATTTGCAGAGACAATATGAACGCCTCCCTTTAGATGCCCTACACAGTCTGAAATGACCGCTTGGGAAGCAGCATCATTGCACAGCGTGTTGTGATGACTTGAACATGACCGAGTCGGCAATGTTTCGTCTTGGAATCCCCGGCACTGGGTGTTCCGCTGTAGTGGCGTCCCAAGGAGCCAGGTAATTAGATATGGCTCCCTTGTGGGAATGGCGTTTGCATGAGTGTGGTCACTCACTCCTCAACTCAGAATCAGGGATGGTTTACCTGATGGACACACGGTACGGTGCCTAAAGGAAAAGGGGGTCCGTAAAAGTGGTCCTCATGTCAAACATTTCCTAGGAACTGAGAGGCTGTGCTGGAACTGCATCCTATCAGTCACTCTGAGGTCCAGCACAAAGAAAATTTCTTGTGACATCAAAAGGTAGAGCAGAGGCCGCCTCCCACAGGACTGTGCTGTCTGACCCAAGGAAATGTTCCCTCTACGATAGTCAAGCATCATAGCCACTACTAGTGACCCCCCGCATCTCCTGGTAGCTGTTCACTACGCAGCTAGTGCGTGTCCTTAAGTGCATGCTATCACTCACACCACAGCATCATAGGCAATCTGATGGTCTTTCGGTGTAAGAGATACTGCGATAGCAACAGGGAATGAAAGGTGTGAATAACACCACTACTTGTGGGGATTTAACTTTCGATCCAAAATCTGACTGAACACTGTTTTATATAAAAAATATATATTAACTTGATTTTCAAAAATAATACCACACCTCTGAGGCAATACTTGGATTGTTCTCTGTTGTCTGAGTGACCTAAAATCCCTCAATGCAGCCTCAGCCGGGTTACTGAGGTGAGTCATCTGCACTCACACCCTCCTGGTGGGGCTCTGTGGGTCTGCACACTCACTCTGTTCATAACGCATCTGGGAATGGTTGCTTGAGAATACTTTTCCAGGAATTGAGAAAATTACTTAGCCCACAAGGCTTCCTTTGCTGGGACTCTCCACATCAATGATGGCTTGTGCTAAGAATGCCAGGTCAGGTAATGCTCTCTGTGAACAACACAGAAATTATACTGGACGTTGATTGAATTCATCTAGCAGGGGTATCACACTTCTTTTGAAAATCATATTTTAGTGTCTACAAAATTGAGATTATGGAGATATGGTCTTGAAAGTCAAAGAGGTATAGGGGCTAAAGAATTTTTGATTAAATAGCAAAGTCTTATACTTAAATCCAGGAGGATGGAAGAGAGGTGGTAGTCTTCAGGGTTTGGGCAACAGGGGGCAACTGCTAGACAGGAGGAGAGTCCACCCCCAGGGCGCAGTGCCTCAGCAGTCCTGGTTGTGAAATTTTGACTGTTGCCCTGACACAAAATCAGCAAAAGCCATCATTTTCCCTGCCACTTTTTCCATGGATAAAGTGAGGAATGAAACAGAGGTAAATATATATATATATATATACGAGTTTTTAGTTTTTGAATCCTAGTTTACCCAGATTTTAAGTCCCAGACTTATCCAGGCTGCCCATGACATGGCTAAGTCATCTGCTAATCTCATCTGTGAACATTTGAGAAATTTGTTAAAATCTTGTACGTTGATTGAAAATGAGCTAAGAACAATAAATAAGAATTGCTATAAATAAATGTCCAATTGGTATGAAATGCATTTATTTCTAAAATGGATACAATGCTTTAAAAAAAAACCTTGAAATTAAGAGCACATAATCACTATTTACATTAATGAAAAATATTCTGGACACTACTGAGCAACAAACACAATAGCTTAGATTGTTGGTTTACTGACATAATTCTTTTTTTTTCTTTATTTATATATAAATTTCACAACTTTGTAATCTCAAGGGTTTGCCTCCCCCCCCTCCCTCCCCTCCCTTCCCCCCCTTTCCCTCCTGTTCATAGTTGTGCGCTTCATTTTGGTGCTTCGTTTGTTTTGACTTTCTTCAAGGCTTTTATTTATTTTATTTTTTTTCACTATATCCCATATATTAG